>VUQK01004725.1:2439-15297 GCA_015106715.1 Bujurquina vittata | reverse complement strand
TATATATAATATGTGTATATATATATAATATGTGTATATGTATATATATATATATATATATATATATATAATATGTGTATATATATATATATATATATAATATATATATATATATATATATATATATATGTATATGTGTAGTTATCTTCTGCATTTCTGGTTTGTCTTCTATTAATAAAATTATTATTTTTAAATCTACTTTCTATTAATCCACAATACCATTATTGGCCTAAAGGCGTCCAAAACAGCAATGATATCTGAGGCTGTTTTGCTGTTTAAAATTTGGTGCCACAGAAACAAAGAAAGTCTGCTTGCAGGAGCTTTTAACTGTGCCTCACGATCTTCATCAGCAAATATTGCCTTTACTGTTATTACTGAGTGCAGAATGATGTTCAAAAAAAGTGTGAAGGGACATTTTATTCTGAAATTACGACCGGAACTCCTGTGGTCTACTTGTCTGTCACCCGTGCCACCCTCCATGGTAATTAAGGGTAATGTAAGGTAACTGGTTGCGAAAGTTGTGCCTGTTAAAGGAGTTTCTTTAAAGCACTGAAACTCTCATTCATTTAATGCATGCTTTCCATGGCATCACTTGTTTATGATATAAAAAAGAACACGAATTTTATGAATAAAGTTATTGATGACCAATAAAAGCCACAGCATACTGTATCTTCATTTTGAACTGATGTGACTCCATTAATATTTAATTAGAGATCTGTAGGCCACTCAACGTGTTTAGCTCCAATTCATATAATGTAACACATAAATGAGGATCTATTATTATTATAGGTTGCTGATCTAAGGGAAACACTTGCAGGTGATGCAGCAGTATTTGAAACAGCTGACTGTACCACCAAACCTTTAAAAGCAGTTATTACAGTATTTTTTCAGTAATAATAATCTGATGATTTGGTGTAGATCATCTTCTGATACTTCCCATAAATAAACCATGTATGTGTGACATTCACATTTCACTTTGATTTGGCGCTTTTACTTAAGTAAAATTAACCAAAACCTCCATATGTAAACATTTCGAGTAATTATCCGTGACAGCACAAACCATAACCTCTGAACCCTAACCATGAGCTCATTTTTTGGAAACAAGCAAAAGGAACTTTTTGGGGGGAAATGCAAACGGTTCTTGATAACTCAATTAAAATGACTACTTTTTGGTCTCCTGGTTGCCTAGACTCGGGAGAACAATTAAAAAACAAAAATCTGCTATCACAGGGTTAGGGGTTGAGATGTTTTGCTCTTGCACATCAACCAAACAGACTTTGGTGAAGTAACCACCTGTCAGCAGCAGAGGGAAGCATTGCCAAACGCAGCGCAACCTCTTGGACAAGCAATTGAACATGCAGAGCACATACCAGCAAGAAAAAAAAAGCCTCTGCAATGCAGGTCAGTGGGTTAGTGGAGGATCCATAGTGTCTCTGTGAGTTTTTGTCTCACTGCACCACCAAAACTGTGGAGGAGCTTTATATGATGCTTTGTTTGGTTTCAGCCCCACACAGATGTCTTTTGCTTTGCTTTGCTTCTCTGCTTTGTAGCCGCCCCGTCAACATAAAGGATAAAATCAGCGATGATGGGTGCATAATACTTCAGTACAAATCTCTGTAATCTGAGGCGCCTCACTTCCTCATTTTATGCCACCTCAGACTACCACTGATCCTATTTCACAGGTACATGATGTATTTTTTGTAAACCCCCCAGTACATTTATTAAAGAGATTCATATATTTATACGGATTTTACTTCCACAGACATGTAGTTACAAACACCTGCAACTCAACCAGCTGCAACCACACTTAGCTTAATTACGTACTAGCAGACTAATTATATATAATTAGTCTAATTATTATAAGAACATTTTTCACTGTTTTGTTTGTAATTTGAAATTAATAATACATTATGTGTGGAATTAACAACAAACCCCCTTAAAATGCACATCCATCCATCCATCCATCCATCTTCTTCAGTTTATCCAATTCAGGGTCATGGGGCAGGATCCTATCCCAGCTGCCACAGTCTATCCAGGGTACACCCTGGATAGATTGCTAGTCTGTCACAGATTAATACATCCATCCGTCCGTCCGTCCGTCCGTCCATCCGTCCATCTGTATCATAATGGTGAACAACATCACATTAGGGTTTGACCCTGTGCATGAAAGGAATGTGAAATCAAAAGTGTCCACAGAATCATCTTATCGATCATCTTATATCAGGACAGATCTGATCCCACAGTCATTTTTACCAGAACAAGGTAAGTTCACAAAAAAAAAAACTATGTCTGCTTGAGGACTGTGCATGTTTTGCAAGCTTTAAAACAATGCAGTCTTTTGCACGCAGACTTTGACCTGCAGCCAGTTAACCCGTGATAGCTGAGACGGAGCACGTTGCCTTCAGCAAATAAGCAACACTTTCTGTTGGCAGAATGATGTCACGGTCACAGAATAAAGACATAAATGCTCCTTGACGGGTACACCCAGTCTAAAAAAAACAAGACACAAATGTATCATAATACCAACCGAGTGGAGAAAAACAGACAACCTGATCGCTCGTAAGGTGACACCTGAGGCCCAGACAACTCCTGGGCATGTAGAGACAAGAGGGAAAACCAGAGGAAACACATAACTGAGGGTACTAATGTTTGTTTGAAGCAGAAGGAAAAATGTGTCTCACAAATCAATTATAGCTGCAGTTAGGTGTCTATAATTATCCGGTTGCAGGGAGTGTAGCATGTGCTCTGCGGTGTTTTAGGGGAACCTTGAAGCTTTTGTTATTGCACGCCTTCAGGGTAAAACGATATGGGGTCAGTGAACAACACGAGGATGCCTTTGGGCTCTTTTCCATCTTCTTTCCTGTGTCTGCTGACATGAGATATCCTCCAGCTCATTACTCTGACTCTCACAATTTACACATAATGGAAACAACTCAAGCAGCTCCACTACTACAGAATCCACGCCAGCAAGAATGTGGCTGATAATTTTAAAGCCTCTCCTGCCAAATTAATCACATAAAGCATCAGCCAGATATTTCATTTTTCTAATGAGATCACAGACGTCAAGTCTATGTGGTTCCAGTCATCCTTGAATGGACAGTAATTTACTTTACAGTTTGTTTTGAAAGGAGCACTTTGCTCTCATCCACTTTCCGGCACCTCCACTCAACCCAGGAGACCAATGCAAGCTGATATGTCTGTCCCTCGGGGTGCCAGAGCAGAGTGTCTGCAACTGTTGTGCCTCTAATGGACAATTTCCATTATTAAAACTACAAGTATTCAAAAGGTTTCCCCATATTCCTCTGTGCAGGTAAAAAAGCTTCTTAAAGAATCACAATATAAGTTAGTTTAGATGCTCTACATCCAAGAAAAACATATAATATAAAAAAAAATAAAAAATTCTGATCAGTTACATTAAAAATGCAACATGATCAAGTCAAACTTGATGGTAAAAACAGTTTTTTAAATGGGCCAAAGAAAAGCAAAAACAAACAATCTTAATGGAAAAGAAAAAACTCCCTAAAAGAACCTGCAGACATGTGGTTGTAAAACACTGCATGTAAAGCATGAGCAAGAAAACATCATGGGAACAAAAACACACGTATACATTTGAAGAACATGTTGTTGTTTTTAATTTGATTGCATTTTTGTTGTCATTTCTGGAAGCTTCAGCTCCTCTTAAAGATTAGAAGAACACACAAAACAACAAACATCTGCTTTTTTTGTTTGTTTTTTTAATACCAATTATGCCCATTAAAAACTTTAAAGGTACTTTTTGGAATCGCCCCATGAAGAATTTAAAACTTTCACCAACAGGAGCAGTATTTCACTTACTTTACTTACTTAATTTTTCTTTCCTTTTAATTACCCCCATCTCATTGAGAGGCTTCACCATTTTGCCAGGCTACCACTAAATAAAAAAGAATATACTTTTAATAACTTGCCTGAAGGAAGTCCAACACAGCTCATCTTTCTTTGCATTGGCTAATTCAACAAAACCTAAAACTAGAGCTGGAGATAACAGTTATCACATTGGTTTTAAATTTTCTCTGCTTCGGGCTCTGAGCACGCTCATGTGAAAGGGGGCAAATCGTGGGCCATACGACTCTTCTTCAGCACAAAATAGTCCCTGTGAGTGGCGCCTACTCCACTCAGAGACATTATCAGGAGATGATGATGATGATGATGATGATGACAAAAACTATAAAGATCAAAGAAAAAAAAATACAAAATATAAAATATAAAAAAAATAAAAAAATATAAAAATATAACAGCAAAATGAAACGCTTTTGCAAATAAAAGATTAATGCTGCTGAAAATCATTAATCTGGTGATTTAGTGCACAGGGCTGTAAACATTTTAATTCCAGTTAGTTACTTTAACACTGAGCATGCTCTGTTTATTTCTAAGGCGACGACTCCACATTAGAGCCATCAAAACATGCATCTTCCAGTGACAATGTGATGCACAGTTTGCCCTGCTGTAACTGTACATCTGGGCTTTATGCAGTGCTTTTAGTAATGTGCACTTTTAACAAGCTGTAAATGTCAAATGTATTCCTACAGCAGAATTTGTATCACGCTTAAAACATGCTGTAAATAAAATAATCAAATAAAATAACGAAAACGTTGCGCTTCCGGATGATTTTAAGCCAAAACTCTGAACATAACCTGCTGACCAGGTATCGTGTTCAGCATGACTTTAATCTCGGCATAGCTCGCTAACCTATATATTTTGCTTCCTAGGACCCTCAGGTCAAAGGTTACATAGAGTTGTTGCACCATCTGGTGGTATGAAGTGGGGAAATCACTTACATGAAAGTCCAGCCCAGCCCTGCGCTGAAAATAATAACAACAAATAGAAATACAGTACAATGTGCTGTTTTAAAATGAAAGATCTGTACCATTTTTATGGATGTTTTTCCAAAGTGTTGAACCACACATTGAATTTACAATTTACCATTTATGGAAATGTCAAATTCCATTAAGGAAAATGTACTAGCGGAACATGACTAGGACGTTTTCCATTTTGTTTTTACTGACTTTTTTTACAGTGTAATTTACAGGCAGTTGCTATCTTCCCAACAGAGTACAAACACACAAAGTTATAACAACTGTTTCTTCAAACAATTTTTAAACATGGAAATTTTCAGTAAATAGCCAACCTTTATTTATAAGTCACAATATTTATCAGTGTGGCTCATGTGTATATTACATGTCCCACATTTATAAGTGGGACTAACGTAGAAAGAAAAACATCAGTGATGTAAATTTTTGGAGTCTAAATAGAATACTATAGCATGTACTGCATACGTTTAGTATTTATATTTGTGCTGTATTTTTTAACTTCCTCTTCGATCAGCTCCACCGTCTCCGCTCCTCCGGTCTCCTGTCTGGCTTCACGTTTTCATCCACAGCATAGGAGGAGGGGGGAGATTGAAGTGGAATGGGCCAACGGGGGGAAGGTCCCATGTGGCAGCCCCTACCTACCCCCCCACTCACCTCTCTGCTCCTCCTTTAGGGACCAGCATGCAGGCACATGAAACAGCTGGTGTGCTCCAAAAAGCAATTATAAAGGCCCCTGGCCCCCCGCCTGGCTGCCTGTAAGACCGGGCAGGGGGATAGTGTGGTCATTAGCACCCACAGACGAGTTTTAACGAGGGGCCACCGCAAGGAGGGTCGGATGGGAGACCCGCCGGGTTCACACCATTTATATCAGGTGGAAATTGGAATTTCAGATGAAGGAGAGGTCTGTGTTTGATGTTTTATTTACACTGGATCCAGCTTTTTGAGGGGCCTTGACAAAAAGTGGAACAAGTGGATTTTCTTTCTAATAAAAACTTTAGTTAAAGCACAGATGACAAAGATTTTTTTTTTTTTTAAAGGCAAGCCACATTTCAACATGGGCTAGGGATGTTATTCAGTAGGTGAGCTTCTTTTCAACATTAGCTAAAGAAAAGCTTGTGTGTCTCAATCAGTCCTCCTTCCTGTTGTGCTCTCTGTGGATCGATCTGTCCCCTAAAGGGAACTGCAAGCTCAGGTGTTGGCTGCAGAATCACTGTGCTATTGATTCACCTCCTACTGAGTGTTGTTAAAACTCTTCAGCAGGGGAGCAGAATGAAAACCACACAAGCCAGCCTCATTAAAATATTTTTTTTTGCCACTCAGGAGACTACAAGAAAACTTGAGTTAGATTGATTTTGCAGCCTAATGCTGCATGTGGCAATTTCAGGGTGGCAAAGATTTTGTAGTTCAGATTACTGGCTGCTGTTTTCGTGATCTATGGGCTTTGGTCCCGAGATTTACATAATGATTTGGTTCTTTGATCTGGTTTATTGACAGCAGATGCCCATCCATTTATCAAGATGGAGACAAGCATGTATGAGCATTATGGGGTGGCTGTTGTTCAGGAGGTAGGTTATCGACTTATCAACAGGTCGGCGGGTTCGGTTCCTGGTTGCTCCAGTCTGCATCTCAAAGTATCCTTGGTTAAAATACTGAACCCCAAGTTCTTCCTGATGCATTCATCAGAGTGTGATTGTGTTTCTGAATGTTAGAAAGCACTTAGATTCTACACACACACACACACACTGCATTAAGCGCTTTGAGTGCTCAAGTAGAAAAGTGCCATATAAGGCCATTTGTCACTGATGGTGTTGCTCTGTCATGCTCAGCTAATATAATCTTTGTCAAAGATCATTAACAGACTGACCAAGTCAATTAATCAGGCACACAGTGCAGCCACTGTGACATCACTCATTGGTTAGAGAAGTCCCGTAAAGCTGTAAGCTCAGCATTTTTGCAGTCACCATTTTGGTGTTTTGAAAGTTAAAGAGCCCTGGTTTGATCCTGACAGGAGTCACAAATCCATTTGGGGTTGTGTCAGAAGGGCATGAGGGGGAAAAAAAATCTCCAAAATCAAACACTTTTATGACCCCTTGTGAATAAGGTAGTGGCTGAAAGAAGCTTATCTTATGGCGTGTAATGCACAAAATAAACAACATGTTGCTTTAAGTAAGAGCTGAAAGCAGTGATTGAGACCATAAACCCATCAGCAGTGTGTTTACTGAGGTCACAGAGTAATGAAGCCAAAAGGTCATTTTCTTTTAGATCTCTGTAGAGTCAGACTGATTTTTGCAGCCAGAAGCATAGCCCCCTGCTGCCCATTACAACAAATGGAAGCTTATCAAGTAAGTAATTGTGAATTGTGTATTTGTATAACACAAATCAAAGTGGTCTACATCATAAGACAATGAAACAAATGTGCAGTAAAATCATTAAAAGCATTAAAACGTCAATTAGGTAAACCACACAAACTCATAAAAACCATCAAGCAGATGCACACGATAATCATAGGGAGATGGTCAGTGTGTAACAAGGTGTTTTGTTTAGAGCAGCTCTCTCCCAGATTTGTTTCCACTACTAATAGCAACTTTAAACACGTGGGTTTTCGGCCTTGATTTAAAGGAATTTAGTGTTTCGGCTGTTTTGCAGTTTTCTGGGAGTTTGTTCCTGATTAAAGGTGCATAAAATCTAAAAGCTGCTTCTCCATGTTTGGTTCTGGTTCTGGGGATACAAAGTAGACTGGAACCAGAAGTCATGAGTGTCTAAAGATAAACGCATGGATGAGTTTCTCTAGATCTTGTTGAGACATTAGTCCTTTAATTCTAGAAATGTTTTTCAGGTGGTAGAAAGCTGACTTTGTAACTATTTTTATGTGTCTCTGAAGGTTCAGGTCTGAGTCCATCACTACACCCAGATTTCAGGCCTGTTCACAGGTTTCTAAATGTAGTAGCTGAAGCTGCGAGCTGACTCTTGACCGTTCCTCTTTAGGGCCAAAGATAATAACTTCAGTTTTGTTTTTGTTCAGCTGGAGAAAATTGTGGCACATTCACACATTGATTTGTTCTAAGCATCTGCTCAGTGCTTAGATAGGGTCTGAGTCACCTGGTGATAATGTGATGTAGAGCTGTGTATCCTCTGCATAGTTATGATAACTAATCTCATTACTTTTTATAATCTGAGCTAGTGGGAGCATGTAGAAATTAAATATGAGAGGTCACAGGACTGAACGTTGGGGTACTCCACATGTGATCGTACTTTTGCAATGATTTCACTCTTTAGACTCAGAAGAAACCTGCATTAAGTCTGACAGTCAGATAGTAGATTTATCTAGAACAACAAGAGGTCAAATACATATATTTTACATACTGTAGTATGTGGTAGTACTTTCCAAGATGTCTACAAGGACTTTGATGTGAGGCTGTACTTCAGGCATAGTGGTGCTAAGGCACAGCGGTACTTAGAGCAAAAATGCTTGCCAGTTTGTTCACATCTACGCTAACAGTTTATTACTGGCAATAAACAGGAGACTCTGAGCCTTTCTATATAAGTATCAATCACTGCTTTCAGGTCTTACTTAAAGCAACATGATATAATGATGCCAGTTTTTTGCGTTTTTTGCATTTCAGTGCAGTCTGTCCAAGAGCTGCTGAGGCACTTCACCAAATGTAAAAATGTGAACCTCATGGTGATGCTAAAAGTGGAAACCAGCTTCTTCCTCTTCTTTTTAGGAGTGGCCACAGTGGATCATCTGTCTCCATCTCACCCTATCCCTAGCATTCTCCTCTGTCACACCAACCGTCTGTGTGTCCTCCTTCACTACATCCATGAACCTCCTCTGTGGTCTTCCCCCAAACACGCTTTCCCCTTCTCCTCTTCCCTCGTCTTTGGCCAACAGTTTCCAATGGCGATGGCTGGTAACCCAGGCCTCGACCGGGCTGGAAAATAGTTTATGGTGAATGGCATTCCCGAAGCTTGGGATGGTACCAGGAGTGCGCTGGGTCGTGTCAATGTGCTGCAAAAATAGACTGATAGCTGGATTCTGTTAGAGGATTCATGTTATCTGTGAGCCATTGTTCAGCCTTGAAAGCAGGATGATCTGGTTGTTGTTTGCTCTTCTCACAGAAAGTTTATCTGAACTCAGTGTCAGGACAACAAATACTCATCAGCTGAGAATATATGGGGGTTAAAATGGGAACACATCAGTCTTTCATGTCACTGGGGGGATGCTCTAGTCTACTAGTACAACTCAGAGAGGTCAGCGGGGGTCAAAATAATCCTCTCTCTCTCTCGCTCTCTCTCTCTCATAAACACGCACACACACACACACATGCACATGCACACACACATGCATGAATGCTTACACATAATCCCCACAGCATGCTTAGTGGAGCCCAGCTTGGATTCACAGCGTATCAACAGTTGTTGTGATGAATAAGTGATCAGCAGCACTAAATAATAAATGGTATGTTTTATTATGGCGCAACTTTGGTGGGTTTTTTTGTCAATCTGGCCTCAGGACAGAGCTCATGAGGCAGTGAGGCCTGAGCAGAGAATCACCAACCTCCAGCTGCATGTGTTAACGGCGTGTCACCGCCCAGAGTATGTGGCTATGAGGTGTGAGATGGCTCCATGCCGTATGACAAATTTTTTATTATGCCTCTCTGGCATCCACCACCTTCCTGTAAAGAACATCAATATTGTATTATGACTAAAGAGGCTTTTAAATCTCTTCTGAAAACAAGGAAATCTAGTTGAACTCTTGCTTTATTTCTTTGGCTTTACATCACTGGGGTCGATTTAGAGACTAGAAGTACTCTAATGCGTTTGCAGCTGCATAAACACACACAGAACATTCAATGTGCCATTAAGGGGCTTTTTTTCTATTTACATTAGACTCGCTGTGACTCAGCTCTGAGTATTTAAATATATATATATTAAATATATACATTTTAATAATTCATCCTTTTTCACAAGCTAAATTGGGATCACTCCAGCCAACATATTCCAACCAGGCTTTATTTATCTTTATCTCTTCACTTAAGCGCCCCTAAAATATTTCCCATCAGGCTAATTTGCTCTGTTTCAGCTGGAAAGTGCACACTCAGCAGGACTGCAGACTGTCAGTTGGGGAGTAATAATGGACCTTTTGAGTGTGTTTGCTTTGGTATCAGTATTCAGATTAATTTAATGAATATCCACTTAGCCCGACAGCGTTTATTTGCAAGAAACCATCTACATCACCACATAAGAAAAATGTATTTTTCCCCACTTATCTGTCCTTTTAATCACCTTTTAACCCATCAGATTTATTTTAAGATAGTTTGACAATCCTAGTGTTCGGCTAAGTGGTGATTACTTATTCCAATAACCGGGAAATGTGCACCACAAAAACAACAAAAGGAGGAAAGTTTATTACTGATTGGTCTCTGGTACATTATAAAGCTGAAACATGATGTCTTATGTGTGCAGTAATGGGAACTTGGAGGTGTATGATGTGGCCTCCGAGCAATGCACAGAGGGAGGTGGTGGGTGGTTATTGGGGGCCCCAACAGCATTTGTTTCTGCTCCAGGGTCTCCTGGGTAATTACAAACAGCCCTAGTGAGGGGAAAAAAAACATTCAGACTCTGAATGATAGAGCTTGTATTTATTGCCACCTATTGATTGCTGATCGCTTGAAGCTTAAAGAGAGGACATACTTTCTCTGGTTTCTGAGCCATTCTTCATTAAAACACACGCAGTATTTCATACACTGAGACTTTGGACACAGTAGCACGACTAGACATATTGGTGAGACCTGGGGCATTTCAAGCGCCCCCACAGGTGCATTTTTGCGGCGATCACGTGTGGGCCCGCCCCGCTCTGCAGCCTCCAATAAAGCACGGCAAAAGTCACCGCTCCTCTCCCTTCTTGCAGCCAACCCATAGCAAGACAGACACGGAGAAGCGGTGGCAGGGACGTAAAACGAAACCACCGAGCCCGTGCGTGCGTGTGGCTCGTACAGTGATTAATTAGTAAAATAAAGCTCTCGGTAACCGGACGCCGCAGTTGGTCCTGGCTCGCAGCTCTGCAGAGGACACCCGGCGCATGTAGAGGTTATGCTTTTCTGAAAAGGCCAGGTAAGTCAGACCCTCCTCCTTTGCAGCCACGCACGTCTCTCCTCGGTTTTGGGTGCAGCTTTGCGTCAGCGTGTGTTCCGTTTGAATCATCAGTGAGGCTGATGATGGCCATGTGTGCGCGACAGATGAGCTCACAAACTCCGCTTACTTTGGCATCCGTAATTTACGATCCGCAGTCAGGCTGCGAGGAAAGGTCCGCGACGCGTGCGTGTTTGTGCGGCGCATCGGGACAGGGGGGCTCCTGCAGGCTGCGGACACGCTGTCTGGGGGCTTCTTAGGAGACCCCCAACGTGAAAGAGGGGCGACATAGAGCTGTAAATACTGAGCGAATGATTGGATCAGCTGTAAAGGGCGACTGTGTGTGTGTGCGCGCAAAGTGCAAGCAATCAGGGGTGATATCTGCCTGCATTCAGCGATGTTATCAGTGCAGAACATGAGATGACAAACTGCCTCAGTTGAGCTACGATAAACTTTGGATTTAATTTCCTCTTGAAATTTGCACTCCGTCGTTTAAATTTAATCTAAAGACTTAACGAGTGTAAGCTATTTGAAAGCGTAAATTAAGAGTCGCAATTAAACCCAACCGTGATTGGACAAATAGTTTTTCTGCGACGTATAAGATAATTTGTCGCAGCGATAATTAAAATATTGCCACCCCAGCCGGAGCCGCAGGAGTTTTATTTACAGATTAATCACGTCACATGAACACACTTTATGATTTATTGAATTAACGCCCCTGTGCACGCCCCCCTCTTCACTCTCCCTCTTCAGTTTCAATAGGCTGCAGTGCCAGTGAGGCAGTTCTGCGCGCACTGGAAGCCCGGGATTCAATTGGTGGAACCAGAAAGTGGAGCCCCGTCCTCCTTTTTTTTTTTTCCGCCGCAGGAGGAGCAGACTTGGAGGAAACCGTGAGAGACGCCGCTCAGCAGCAGCAGCAGCAGTCTGCGCAGTTTAGAGAGAAAACGGCACGGCCTCCTGTGCTGCACAGCATGAGGGACTTCACCCAAACTGCGCACTGACTCTGCAGGATGCACCCCTGCAGCTGCGTAGTTAGTTGAGGACACACTGACACAAGCCCGTTCCGGACCTGTGCAAGAATTTTAGAGGAATTGGGCCCAACTGCTTGCTGAGCGCAGCTGCAACATTTGGTTTCCCCACTGAGCGTTTATCATTCCTGCTCTCAGGAGAGCCCTGCGCCGTGGCCTTGTAGCGGACATGGGAAATGTAAACAGTAGTCGGGCTGGATTTTAAACTACGCACACGTCCCAAGTCCTCCTCCCGCCTCCTCCTCCTCCTCCTCCCGGGCCGTCCGAGACGGAGATGGAGACGGAGAGGATCGTGGATGAGCAGGAGGGAGAGGCTGAACCGCCCATGCACAACGTTCATGGAACCAACCGGATCAGACCATCCTCCTACCGGGCCCTGCGCAGCGCCGTGTCCACCCTGGCCCGCCTAGATGACTTCAGCCGCGAGAAGATCGGCGCGGGGTTCTTCTCAGAGGTGTTCAAGGTGAGAAAACGGTCTAAATAGTGATGAGAGACGTTTCACTTACTTCCACGAGCTGATTCGGAGCCACGTTTATGGCAAACTCAAGTCTGAACATCCTGTAGTCTGAGTTGTGCCACTAAATTTTCTCTATTTTAGGCTGCAGCGAACTGCACTTCCTGAAGCCCTCGAATGAGTTGTTGACTTCCTGTCAAATCTCTTGATGCTGAATAACTGCTGAGGAAGTTGATGATGCATTTTTCTTTAGAAGGAATGGCAGCATGGTTAAAACTAACACCACCTTGTTCCATTTCTCATTTTGTGTGCACTCCTGTGTGCAGTGACCCAACATTCAGACACCCCCCCCCCCCCAGGTGTGTAAGTGGATACAGCCAGGGCACAAAGACCATGT
>VUQK01004721.1:2628-26656 GCA_015106715.1 Bujurquina vittata | reverse complement strand
ATTGATCAATACCGGTGTAATGAGATCGATACTTCAGCTTCAGTTTTTCTCCTCTATGCAGTGCTGCGGTTTCAGTTTTTCATATTTAGCCATGTGGTTTTGAAATAGCACCCATTTTCACAAAGATTGTTGTTGGTTTAAAAACAACAGAATTTTATGTATTGTTTATGAAAGACAAAGAAAAGTAAAGACTATTGTGATGAACTATGAATAATTATTTTACGTTCTGTGATAAATGATGGAAGTTGCCCAGGAGTATTAAATAAAGATGGTTATATTTATTTCAGCTTTGAGTGTTTAATATCTAGGTGTTTTATGAGAATGTGGATCTTTCAGATCAATTTGAGAAGTGATTTTGATCACGTTTTACATTTTATTGTGGCATGTAAAGTGCGGCACCGGTCTTGGTCTTGTCTCGGTCTCGCCCTCCCTTGGTCTCGGTCTTGACTCGGTCTCGGACTCTAAAAGTCTTGGTCTTGTCTCGGTCTCGGGTTAGGTGGTCTTGACTACAACACTGGAAATCAGCAAATATAATTTGTATTACACACTTTTTAATTTTTGAAAACAGGCTAATCAGGTCCTCCTGACAAAATATAGCATATAATCAATTTCACATGGCTCTGGTACACACACATTAAAAAGATAACAGTGCAGGGTCTGGAGCCACCCCTCGTTTCTTTAGGATTTGCTTGGAAAATGTGAAAATAGGTCCGGTGATTTATTGAAACATTTGCCCAATATTTATAATATTTGTACAGTCTAATGATATTTGGTGTATTATTCTTCAACACAGCCTGAACTCTGAGGCAGCTTTCTGTGATGTCTTTAAGCAGCCTTTAGGAACCGTTCTGCAGGCTTCCTGAAGGACATTATTAATAATAATTAAATTGCACTTTTCATGGTACTCAAAGACACTACAGTTTCGTGCACTATTCATTCGCACCTCAATCATACTCGGTGGTGTTAAGCTACTAATGTAGCCACAGCTGGGGCAGTCTGACAGAAGCAATTCACGCCTCCGCCCACCACCCAACACCAACCACATTCACACTTGGGCAATGTGGGGTAAGTGTCTTGCTCAGGAACACAATGACAGCATCCATACAGATGGGGACTCGAACCAGCAGCCCTCTGGTTGTGAGGTGAGCGCCTCCTCACTGCACCACCCACATTCAAAGCTCTTCTTTGGATGATCCCACTGCTTCAATAATGTTGAGGTCCGGGCTGCAGGGAGGCCAATCCATAGCTGATAGTGTCCCACTGTGCATTCGCGGTGCCTTTGGGATCCTTGTCATGTTGAAGCATGATTCTGCCGTTTTCCAGATTTTAATGCACAGTGGATCTAATTCTGACTTTTCTGCATTCATAATTCCATCAATTTTGAAATGACAGAGTCATTGACAGTCACTGTTGAACCTCCCTCTGATCTCCTCCATACATATTGATGATTTGAACCAAACACGTCTCCATCAGACCTGTTTCCACTGATTTTCAGTCCAGGTCTTGTCTAATCAGGAACACCTCAGCCTTTTCTTCCGGCTTCACTTCCTTATGAATGGCTTCTCGACAGCCTGAGACCATTTCTGATGAGGCTTCAGCGAACAGTAGATGGATCAGCTAAAGGGCTCGATGCATCTCTCAGATCCTGTGTCCGGTCTTTGCTAGATTTTTTTTTTCTATGTCTTTAAGGACACGACTTTCAGATACTGTTCATCAGCTGCAGACAGCTTTTTAGGCCTGCCACTTCTTCTTTTGTCCTCCACTTGTCCAGTTTCCTCAAACATAGGGATAAACTGCGCACCATGCTGAGATATGCCACGTTTTTGGCAAATAGTTCTTTGAGAATCGCTTTGTTTGTGCAAAAATACTGTTATGGCTGTCAAACTCACTCAGTTTTCTCTAGATTCAGCTAAAGAAATAGGAACAAATGATGTGATTTTGCAACATGCTGCTAGTATCAAAGTGCCTAAAGATACAATTTAAAATTTCTTCTTTGCTACGTTGTCTGTTATGTGTAGACACAAAACTGTTCATGCCTTGAGTTAGGTGCCTTTTTTATACTTGAATGATTCATAGGTCAGCGTTAAGTGGCTTAACAAACAACAACCACAAAGGAGTTAAAGTGAGCGACAAAGCAGCCAATGTCCAAAGAAAAAACTCTGAAAGCCTGGAGAACTATTGACCCCCCAAAAATTTAAAGAGTCTGGTTCATCTGAAGCAAAGTATAAAGAAACAAGAGGTTTCTCAAGACTTTTGCACAGCCCTGTGCATACATTTATATTTTACAGTGGAAATCAAACCCTACATGTATAAGAGCCTTGGCCCAAAAACTGTAATCACTCATTTCTTAAACCCAGCATCACAGACAGTTAAGTCTGTGATGCTGGGTTTAAGAAATGAGTGATTACAGTTTTTAGAGCATGTGTAGGGCCATCTTGTGCCAGTGCAGAACATGACAGCACTGGTTGCTACTAACAGGACTTACATTAGCTTACCAAGGAATCAAAGAAGAATTGTCATCATACGTCCAGACATACAACAAAATTGTTCCAGAACGCTCAGCCAAGTGGACACACAACATTAGCAAACAGGGAAGATAAGTGTCAGCGGGTGCAGGAACACAAAGAGAACGAGTACACGAGGATAGGTAGGTTAAACAAAAATCACCTCGTATTGTGTTCATTATGAGCACCGTACCAGGTTAAAAAAGCAAGGAGCACATTCAAAGCTAGGATAGCAATATGGTGGGGAGGGTCAGGGTTAGGGTACTAGGTGGGCTGGGGTACAGTGAGCCAACAGAGACGAGTGGGGTCGGGGCATTATGGAGCCAGGACCCAGCTCCCTGCCTAAACAGTCTGCTGACAGTGATGTGCGTACGCCAGCGGTGGTGGTTCACCAAACCCCAGCTCCCACAAATCACAGATGATAGGGGAGGGGGAATATGGGGCTAATATTGTAGCAAAAATAGCCCCATAGGGGAAGAGCACCTGTTGACAAATCGTCCAGGAGAGATGTGATATGATTACCGGCCCCAAGGCCGGATGGGGGGCTGAATTCCAGATAATGCAGATGTTTTGGAACAGACCGTCGTTTTCTCGACAGCCTTGAGTTCACTGGGACATTCTCAGTAAATCCGATTGTCCAAATTGCTCGGTTACCGTTCTCGCTGTGCAGGCACGTACTTTATCTCCGGATCGAATCCCTTTCACCTGTGAGCACGTTCACAGTTGGACTGCGAGCATCCAGCTTGTGGCTCAGGTCCAACAGGTACTGAGTCTGAGTCTGTGCAGTTCTGCACAGCCCATCCGGCTGGTTAGGGAGTCTCGCCAGGGGGCGAACTGCTGCCCAGGAAGAGGAAGGGACGTGGAGCAGACGTGCCACACTTTTTGGAGAGCTTATTCTCTTGTTTTGGTTTAGAAATTCTTATCTTACATTATCTCACTGAATTGAGGAAAATCGAAGCCCAGATGGAAGTAAAGGAGAGAGTAACGGACGCGATGTTAGGATTCATGATTGCGCCATTGGTAAGAAACTCATTCCATAAAATAGTCCTGATCACATCTGCTTTGCCAGCGGATTGCACCACTGATTACAAACCGGAGCAGCTAACAGCTGCATTTTCCTGTTTCATTGCAGCTAGCCAACCACTACTACTGAAAATAGAGTGAAAAGAGACTATTTACTTTTCTTTTTAATCATAAAACTCATTTTAGCAGCCAGGGCCAGTACAAAAACGACCTCTTTAAACTGCTTTTAGTTTCAGTTTGCTTGTTTTCCACCGAGATATCAGTTCTGTCACTAGTTAGCTAACATAAGCTGATGTAAGCCTGTTAGCGGTAACCAACTAACCCATAGACACATACACGTAGACGGCCGTGTGCCGCCATATTGGATGTGGCAAACATAAACCCAGAGGTGCGTCACTAGTGCTGCGTGGAGTTTTTCAAGCCGTGCACAGTTTCATTGCTAAAAGAAAATGAAGTCGATCAGTGTCTTTTGCAGGCTCATTTGATTTGTAAACATTGTCAATTTTTTGTCTCAAAGATTGACATTAATAATACTTGATTTAAATATATCACTGAATATACAATGCTGCTTTCTTAAAATCAGAAAAGCTGCAGATGTCATATCTATTAAATACATTTATCATCACAGTAACAATGTTACAAACATCGGTAGCTGTAAACACTCATAAAAACATCAGAAATACATACGCTGGTTTGATGCTGCACGCTAACATACGTGGAGTATTTAACATTTATAATTATCTGAAAGTTTCCCAGTATCTATTAGCACATGTGTGAATGAGTGAAAAAGAGGCTTCGCACATGCAGTTTCATGTCCACATTAAGAATGTATTTTCAGATTTTAATCAATATCTTGCAAAATAAAAATGCTAGCTTGTAGTGGATATCCCACAGTTATTACCCAACGGTCCCCCAAAGATCTACAGAGCTCCTGTGGCTCATGTTCCCTCTCAGAGCGCTAAGTGCTGAGGACTAAATAAAGTTAGAGGCTAGCTGGTGAGCCTTTACTTGTGAATTTTCATTATAGACTGCATCACTAGTTAGGCACGAGTTAGCAGCTCCCCTAACTGGTGAGCACAGAGCTGTCACCCACATTAGCTGCATGGGGACAGCCATGTTTCACATACTGCATCATTAGAAGCCTAATTTGCAGGGCCTGTTCCTCACGTGCGCATGAGCTGCTTTTCCCGGCTTGAACTAGAAACACACTGAGCGTATGCAAGAACTTACAGAGCTGCTCATGAACAGTGGCATTTACACTGATGGTGAAAAGTACAGCCTCTTTCAATCCCAAAGTTCTACAGATCAGGACATAATTAAAAATCATCTCCTCCTTAGCGGGTCTTAAAATAAGGTAAACAGGAGCACAGATGAACAACAACACAGGACGCATTACACGGTGTCATTATTATATATAAAACGAAGCCACAAAGCAGAAACAGCGCATGAAAAATTAACACATGTAGCTTGTAGAAGCACTTTGAGCAACAGTAACAAAGTAGCTTGAAGCAATCATTTCCTCTCACATCGTTGGGGGAATTTTGGCCCACAATGCTGCTTTAGCTCACTGAGGTTTGCCAGCATGCTGCTCCTCTCAGCATTGCCAGAGAACGATCCAAACGATCCATACATGTCTTTTTCTTATCGTACAGTCACGAACTTTAACATTTAATATGCTTACTGAGTCCTGTAGAGTCTGACATGCAGCTCTTGGGATTTTTGCAGTTTCTCTGAGTATTGCACGGTCTGACCTTGGGGTGAATTTGGGACGTCCACTCCTGGGAAGATTGGCAACTGCTGTGAATGTTTTCCACTTTCTCACTCTGGAATGATGGACTTCAAACTGTTGGGAAATAGCCCTAGTTCATCCCAGACTGATGAGCAGCAACAAAAGCTTCGTTAAGGTCACTGCCAATGCCGTTGTGTCCTCACACACCTGAAGGGTGTGTGATAAAAAAAAATATGATACAAAAAGAGTAAATGGAGTTAGTGATGGTTTGGGATTAATCAAGTTGACACAAACAAATATCAGTGTTAAGATACTAATTTAAAAGACGCTTTTAAGTGTTGGCATGAATACTGGATCACATCGTGGACTGTAAAATATTCATAGTATTTTTTATTTTAGCAGATACAGAGACACTGCATCAAAAAAAATCACACTCCAAGGCTGCTGTTTATTTTCATGGCACTCTTTGTGCTGCAGCCACTGAAGTGTTGTCAAAGTGATACAGCTGTCTCAGCGACCAGTAGATCCACCTGCAGAGAATGTGAGATTGTCTGCTGTCTCCCTGCAGAAATACAGAATGCATTTGTCAGTGCTTGTGCCAGCAGAACGCTTGTATCTCCAATCGCCCCCATCAGAATCATCCAGTGCAGATAGTCACTCTGGTGCTTTCTGTGCTGCTGAAATAACACACTCCGACTCCATTCAGCTGTGATTGGAAATAACAATCATAATTACCACAGCGTAATCATATCCCTTAGCAATGACTGTCACCAGAGAAATACCATTACTCTAATGTCATAACAAATCAGCTGGTTTCAAGAACTGGAGCCAGAAAAAGAGGGAGGGAAGGTTTGGACTCTGTAATTGGAAAGGTTGACTATCATGTATCATGTAATTTCATGCGATTCTGGAAAAAAAACAAAAAAGTTGTGTCACAGTCTCTCTGCGTGGATCTGCAACTGATGGAGGACACTTTGTGCCTTTGTCTCCGAGGGTTCCCCATAATTCATTCATTCATCCTGTAATACCTGTAAATGTTTTTTCCAGTCTGGCAAAGACCTGGTGAGCGGCTGGAGGGGTGAAAAAGTGTGCTGGGGGATGCTGCCACTCACTCCCTCTCCCTTTGAGGGAGGATTCTTCATCTCCCTCGTGGCAGCCCATTTGTACTGAAGTAATTCATTACCTGTTCAGTCAGTAGTGACAACACTTCAATTCCATCTGGCTCCCGGTCTCCTGGGGGCCCCACAGCCGCCTAATAATAAGGACAGCCACCAGGAAACATATTTGCTCACCTATTACCTCAATAACCATGTAATGATTGATTCCTTGTTGGATTATCCATGTGTCATAGCACAGCCAAGAGCCCCTCAAATGAGAGAATCACCGCTCACACCACCTGTGACTTCATTCCGAATCACAGATGATAAACCAAGCATACGCAAAGGAATACGTGACAGCCGGTGGCAGTTTTTCACTGAGCAAAGGAGCACATATCAGTCAGGCTGTCTCAGCTCAGTTTCTGAGTGTGGAACGTGATGCAGAATTGGTTCTAAACAGTTTCTGTGCTATGAAAAATGAGAAAACATTTCATAGCCAATGAGAAAACTGGTCAGTGTTTTCATGGGGTTAAAAAACTCACATGTACAAAAATTGCTTCTTTGAATTTGCTTCCCTTAAACATCAAAAAGAACTGTTTTCCCTCCTCCGAACGCAGTCAGCTCTGTTCAGCTGGAGCTGCGTGCAATTTCTACACCAAATTGCATGGATTACTTCAAAAGAAAAAAATATTGGAGTCATAATGTTTCTATTATGTAAGAGCAATAATAGCAGCGCAGCAGCACAAACCAAGGACACACTGATATTTAACAGGGCTAGGGCACTGTCATAACCCAATTGATGGGGGCCACCTCAGGAGCCGTGCTGCAACCACCCACTGCAGACTGCACCCTCCCAGGGTATCACTTCAGAGGCCGGCAGCTGCGCCTGACAGCTGGACACACGACGTCGTCCTTTCCCTGCAGGAAGCTCAGTAAAGGCTTTCTGTACCCTAGAGCTACACTTTGAATCCACCCTTGATCACAGCAATATTCCCCTTACCACACCGGAAAACACAAAGTGTAAAGTGTAAGGCATGACGCTTCCTATGGTGCCAATCACACAATATTTTGGGCGTGTAACTGGCTCTTTCATCACAGGTCATTTGCAGTGGATTCAACAGTGGAATAAGCTCCTAATCACCATTATGAAAATAATTATTTCAGCACGTGAAGGTGTACAGCCAAACAATGAGCCACATTTGGAATTTAATTGTTCCCCAGTATCTATATATCTTTGTGCTGATATCATGGTTTAGCCATGGTGTATAAGGCATCGTTAATATTTGAATTTGCCTTCGCTCCACCCGGTCTGTGTCACACACTGGCAACACACAGAAGCACCAAAACACACACACACACAGCACATTTCTCAGTCTTTTGCTCTTAGGATCATGTGTCTGGGATCTGTTCCAGCTCGGCTAAAATTGATTAATAGTGGCTTTAATTCCACACAATGCTGACTGCAGGCTCGGCAGCTGCGTGTCCGAAACATGCTCCTTCCAGTCTCATCATCAAGATGTGTGTTTTGGAGAACTTAATGAATAAGTCATTAGGAGGTGACTATGATTGATGTGTTAGAAACAAACACGCCGCAATCGGCCGCTGCAAGTTGCAGGTAAATCAACTGTGGATGGTGCATCCGTTTCACCACACGTTAACTGCTGTCCCGATGACAAAGCGTCCGTGTGTGCTTTGTTAGTCAAACATGCTTTTCTTTTGTGCGACTTTGGGATGGTGCACTGGATGCAGCAGTTCACTGACGTGTCCCTTCACTGAATGATCATGTTTATTTCCCAGAATTTCAAACACTTGGCTGAAGTTAATTAGAATGTAAAAAATACATCAACCCACAGAACAAAATGACTTTTTAAAATGTAGAAATTGAGCAGAAAGAAGAAGAACTGTATAACTGGATAGCAACAGGAAGGAAGGACCCCCCCCATGATGCTCAGCGGAGCATTAGCTTTAGCGCTCTAATGGCAGACCTGCGCAGAAGCACCTCCAAGTATTTCAGTACTTTTGGCAGTCACATAACTGCTATCACCAATTAATATGAAAGGCAGCAGGTTGTCCTGCTCGCCCAGCTGGCCACAGAGCGTTCAGCAGGGTTCCCCTCTGTGGAGTAATTGTGTAGGAGTCTCCACTCGTCGGCTCAAACTGACGAGACAACAGAAGCATGAACTGTAATAAGGTGAAACAAGCAATAATGAGATATGTCTTCATCAGAGTTGTACACCGATGAAGACACGCTTTCTTACTTTGATTCTTTTCTCAGTTTGAGGTTCCTTTCTGGGCTCTGACAGCTTATGAAATTCATGCAGTGGGAGGCTTAAACCATCAGCTGAAACATTTACTAATGAAATTCTTTCAGTGCTTTGCAGCTCTTCAGGTCAGGCTGGTAAAGGGAACATGCATACTTCATCATCTCAGCCTCAGTTTAAGATCTGGCTCGGGATCAGGTTTTGCCTGTGGCTCCTGAACTGCACACCATCAAACAAAGCACAAACGCAGAAGAGGAGAGCTGAACAGTGGGAGGACACAAATCTTTTGACAGCATATTTGTGCACGTATGAAAACAAATTCTATATTCAGCGTCACTCTGCATGATTTGCTGTTGCATTTGTCTATTCAAAAGACACTTTGGAGATTTGAAATACCCACTAGACTGTGGGGGATGTGAAAACCTTCTAGAAACATGTCTTATAGTAATGCCAACTCAACATTTTGCCCTCCCCAGGCTATAATACAGCAGCGAAAAGGTAATAAGCTGCTCTAAAGACAGGAATTCATGCAGAGACAAGCTGTTCAAATGGCTCTAAGTTGCATTACCACCCGACCCTTCAGCAAAACAATTTCAAATGAATAACTGCTGTGTAAAACATAACCTCATATAATTTGGCCGAGGCTTTTTAAAGTGCCATAGAAATGGGATGCAGAAATCTTGTGGAGTGCACTGCAGTCATTACAGATGATTATGTTTAACCCGGGTGATGCAGGCGAAACTTAATGATATTAAAAGTTGCTAGTTGAAACACCCAAACAAATCTGTCCAACACAAACCACTGCTGTGTCCTTTGGAACGACTCCCCTGAGCCCTGCATGCTAATCTGAGCACAGACCGGCTGCACCGAAGCTGAAGCTGGCCGAGTGTGAAATCACAACTGATCTTAAGGAACAAATCTTTATTTTAAAACACAATAAAAATAATATTAATGCTCATTGTTCACGTGCACGTGCATGTTGTTACTCGCCGATATCTGAAGAAGCGGGATGGTGGTAGTCACGTGCGGTCCCGTGAGCGTGAATAATAAAATGTCTTTCTGAGTTGTTTTTGTACAGAACTGAAATCACAAATACACCTTCTGCTTCATTAAAAGAGTATCCAACGTGTATTAACATTCAAATATTGCTCATAATAACAATTTTAATGGCTGGACATAAAGGCTTAGGCAGTACCACGGTATTACAGTATCACAGGCCTACAGTATTACGTACTGTAGTCCACTATACAGTCCTGGCAGGAAGAGAGCAGTCCGTATGGGTGAACCAGGCAGCTGCCATGAGTGCTGATGAGCACAGTGTGGGAGAGCTTTGTGCAAAAAAGATAAGCCAGGAAACATTTTAATTCTTACAGCTACAGCATCACAGCCCACTGATGTGTGTGCTGCAGCAACAAGTGTCGTCTAATCATCACGCGAGACTCCAGGAAGTTACCCTCACCAACCTGCTGTACACCAGCTGCTCATTAAGCAAACTCCACGTGTTTAGGAAGGTAGAGACGGTCAAGACGACCTGCCAAAGTTCCAGTCGAGCTCAGAATCTGCTGATCTTTCTGGGATTTTCCTGCGTGAGCATCTTTTGGGTTTACAGTGAAAGAGAGAAAATATGTGGATGTGCAGCGGACAAATCTGCAGCAACTCCATGATGCTATCATTCAGCACTAATATGGACTGCCAAGCTGTTCCATTCCCCAACACCCTGTTGAACCTGTGCCACAGAGAAATAAAGGAGTTCTGAAGACAAAACGGGGTCCAGTATTAGAACAGTGCAGCTACAGTAATTTTATATATATATATGCGGTCTCCTCCCACAGTCCAAGACATGCCGTTACTGGGGTCAGGTTAACTGGTGGTTCTAAATTGCCCACAGGTGTGGGGGGTTGTCTGCCTCTGGCGACCTGTACAGGTGCACGCTGCCTCTCGCCCTGTGTCAGCTGGGATCACCGATTGTTATTATTATTCCTTTAAAGAAGATAAATCCTCATCAGTGATGTCAGCTCTCTTCCAGACCCTCCTTCTTCCTCGGAAGCCCCTCAGCCCATCGCTAAGCTCTCTCTGCTGATCAGGAAAGCATCAATCATCATGGAAGCTTCTACTTCACACACTCTTTAGTTCCTGTACTCGTGTGGGGAGCAGCCCGGCGGAGACCCAGGGTGACTTTCAGGCCTCTGCAGAGTGTCACATCATTTTTTGTGAAGTAGGTGTTAGCAGACACCTGCACGGCTCTGAGCCTTTCACTGTCACAAACAAGTCACACTGAGTGATTTAATCATTTGAAGAGAGATTGTTACAACTCCCAACAATGATAACCAAACATATATATATATATATACGTATCACATGAATATACTTCTTGAATTTTGTACTGCAGTGACATGTGAAACGAGGACTTTGCTGAAGCTCTTTTTAACCCACTTCATGCAGGTCACAGAAGCCGGCTGTGAACACTTCAGGCCTCAGACAGCTGACTTGATTCAGGTCCGTATATATCAGATAATCTGGTGGCTCCTGATCGTAGCTTTGTGCTTTCCACGTTATTTATTTTTCAGCTTCTTTCGCCTTTGTTTAACAAGCTACCTTTATTCTTCTCCCCCTGCCACAAAAACCTTCTTTATGGGGCTCAAAGGGAATTATTCACAGTCTCCTCGGGGCTCTGACAAGGTCGTGGGCTTTCCGTCTCCCCTCTCTCCTGGCTCTGTTCTGAACCATAATTGATTAGGTTAAGCAGCAAGAGAGGGAAGGTCACGCCTGCAGCGGGTGATCTGGAGCGCTCAGCGGCACGCGTGGTCACAGACACATGCTCTCCATCACACGGAGACAACTGCGACACGGCGAGGATGAAACCACACCTTTGAAAACAATCCGTTTACAACGAGATCTATTTAGCTCTAAGATGCTGCTCAAGCTTCGTAGGCTCCAAACCACTGGAAGATTTTCATTTTTAAAAGCGCATATATACATATTCAATTCAGCATTAGGAGCTTGTCAAAGGAAAATCTGAAAGTACATTCTAACAAGAAGTTGTTCCTGGAAGGAGCCGGGATGAAAAGGATCCTCTGCTCAATTTGTGCAGCTCGGCTGCCTCCGAATCAGCTCGGCTTCATTAGTTTGAATTGTTCTTGAAGGACGTGAAACTTTCCAAATTGACATAGGCGAGCGCGATGTGGGGACGACAAAATCTCCCGGAAGATCTGAACGTGTTTTTCCGCTTTGGACTCAGTCAGCCAGCACAGCAAATCCAAAAGCAGCAGCTGCCGGCCCGGGTTGATACCATTCAGGGTAAAATGTCAAAAACTGCTCACAGCGTGTGCACGCAGAGAACAGGATCACTCAGGATTCAAAACAGATTTCTCCTCCTGGGACAGATTGGTTTGATACGTTTACCTCAACTCCTGATGAGGTTTTGAAGATGTTAAAGATTTACGGAGATACTATGATGTGGCTGAATATGAGAAAGTTGCATAAAGGAATAAAAAAATGATGTTCAGGTTTCAGGTTAATTCACACTGCACAGAAAAACAGCAGCGTGGCTGTAAAGGTAAAGTCATGAGACACGGAGGTGGTGTATGCATGCACGTTTGTTTTAAACCATTATTTCTTCTGGGAAATCTGCCACAGCTGCAAATCAGGAGTAAACAGGAAGCACAAACTGCACACTTCCCCCCTCTGCCTCAGCGGCATGCAGCCATGAAAAGATTTCTGGATTTGTGCCTTCACACCACAACACTGAGGGTCAGGGAAATGTTCCTTTGTGGTGCTCACAGAAATGAAACAGAGATATTCAAATCCAGCCCTAAACCTGGCTGTTCCAGTAATTTGATAAGATGTTTTCCCCAGAATATTATTATTATATCGCTGGATAAACAGAATAATCCTGAAGTGATGCAATATTTCATTGAACTGCAGCCATTTAACACCCATTCATCTAAATGCTGCCGCTGTTTTTAATTTCCTCTGACTGACCGCGGATCAGCATGACTGAGAGTAAAGACATATGAAATACAGCGTGAACTGCTGCATGTGAATGAGCAGCAGGGCTCTGGTATCCCCATGCAGAGCGCGGCTCGCGAGGCAGGTCAGAGTGATGATGAGTCCATCCCTCGCGAATAAATTGGGGTTGACTTTGTGAGGGCCTTGAAGGAAGGGAAAGGGAATAGAATGAGAATGTGCTGTTGCTATGCTGCAGGATAATATTCATGGGAGATGAGAGGCAATGGGAACGTTAGGCAAGGTTGGCTGCAGGACTTCATGAAGGCCTTATCTGGGTGAAGGGTGGACGACCCCGGCCGATGGCGCCACTGTCAAGGAAGCTCGCATTCAGACTGGAAGATCAAATCCAGAAGACACTTTTGTTTCCATCAGCGAGCGGAGGGGAAACACTAACAGAGCGGTTTCTCGTGCCATTACATCATCTTTTCTAGAATCAAAAACAGAATCTTGAAAATAAAAAGGAGTCAAAAATAATATAAAATAAGATTCCAGGAGAAATCGCTCTCTTTTTCTCCCCTTGGCAGCACATCACTAAAGGCCATCTTTTTTTCTTCTTCTCAAAAGGGCAAAGCCTGATTTGAATATTCATAAACGGCTCATTTTGTAGACCTCTGTTTTTGAATGCATTAATGACACACAAAATGTTTTTTTTTGTTTTAAAGAAAGCGGCAGTAAAAAGCAATAAGGGCGTACGACTTTCTGAGGGAGGTCATTAAAATTCGAGAGAATAATACATCCTTTTGGAAAAATAGCATCTGAATGTAGCAATGGAGGCGAGCAATTAAATTATTTAGACCTCCCGCAGCGAGAAATGGTGCTAATTAGCATTAGACTACTTCAGCATGATGAGATGAGCCGGTATCACACAGGTGCTATTGTCACTTTGTTTTGTTGAATAATGAAGGAGCTGACACTTGTTTCACGGGCTTGTTAAGATCTGTGCGCACAAGTCAGACTGGCTGTGTGAAAGGCCACATGTGCAAATATCAGCATAATACCCACTGCAACAGGAAGGAGCGAGAAAAAAAGCTTTGAATATTTATAGTTATACTCAAGGGAGAGGATCTGTTGGTGCTGCTTTACTATATGAACCAGTTTAAAAGGCATTAAAAAGTCAGTGCTCGAAAAAGGGTGAAAAAATGGTCCAGCTGCTCGGAGTCCAACGGTCGGCTGTGCAGCAGGGCGATTGTTTGGTGTCTGCAGACGAGTTGCCTGATGGAAGTCCTTTCTGAGGCACGACCGTGGACCGGCTCCTTCTTCAGACCTCAGTGCCGACTTAGCAAACAGACCCAGAAAAAAAGCACCTCTAATTTCAATGCTCTGATGTTCACTTTCATTTCACACCTGTACGCAGATGCAACAAAGTGAAGTGCAGCAGTTTTTGCTGCATATGTCCACAGCTGTGGGCTCACAGCAGATGGAAATTCTCTCTGCACCGTGAGTGCAGACAGACCAAGATTTCCCATTCATGGCTAAGTGGAAGAGGCTGAGACACATTCTGTACTGATGGCACAGTGACCCAGCATCTGCATTGTGGATCATAGTTCACTCTGACAAAGTAAAATTGTGAGGGTCTCCAATTTCCTGCCACTTTGAGACTGCGCTGACCCCTCAGCTGGAGCCTGTCGCAGTGCCAACAGACAACAGTTGCACCCATGAGCAACTTAGAACCACCACTTAACCTAACCCCGCTAAGGCTACGTTCACACTGCAGCCTGGAGTCACCCAATTACGACTTGGATGTGATCTGTATGTGAACTGCAGACGAACCTGAAAGTGTCCCGCATGCGCAGTAGAGGACACGATAAAAGCACACGTAGCGAGCGTGCTCAGTGTTTACGGACGTAAGCTTGTTTTCCGTCACGCGTCCGTGTAACACAGGACGCAGAATAGTGACTTTTGTCATGTATCAATGACGTACAGGTCGGATGAATGCGGCCCGGCCGTACACACTCAGGTCGCATTTAAAAAGATCGGATATGTATCGGATTTAGTACCACATACCCAAGTGGCCTGGGTCGCATTTAAAAAAATTGGACCTGTGTTGTTCAGACTGTCATGAAAAGATCGGATACAGGTCGCATGAAGGTAAAAACTTCAGGCTGCAGTGTGAACGCAGCCTTGGATATGTGGTACTAACTCTGAAATGTTTCCAATCTTTTCAAATGCGACCTGTGTGTGTACGGCCGGGTTGCATTTATCCGACCTGGACGTTCTCCTCGTCGGAAAACTCCACACAGGACGGTGGATTCAAACCATTCTTGCTGCGAGGCGACAGTGCTGACCACTTCGCCACTGCGCCGCCAACCTCTTATTCAGGAATGGCAAAAAGAATCCAGCTGCTCTTACAGAGCGAGGCGACCGTGCCGAAGGTTCACGGCTGCAACCTGATTAATTTCACAACTTTATCGGCTTCTAGCCAAGCTAGCTCCTCTAGGCTGTGTTAATTTTGACTGAACAATCACTCACGCACAACCGCCCACAATCAGTGTCAATTAGTGATGATGCAGCGTTACGTAAAAGCCCCCTCCCCCCGAGCTACTATTTCAGGTGGAATAACAAAAAAAATCCATCATCTATTAATGCCTGTCAAAGACAAACATTAACTCAAACATGCTCGGTGACAAATAGAGAATTCTGTTGATGAATTTGGAATCAAAAGGCTGTTTGATGTGCTGTGACTGGAGGTATTCGTCCGCGCATATCTGGCTCTGCCATGTTTGTGAGTAATCCTGTCATGGTGCGTCTCTGGGTGTAGGAGTGTGACAGCGAAGCAGTGGAGGAAAAGGGGTTGGAGGGGGTTGCTGAGGGGTCTGAGCGGAGCACACAGCTTGTTACCCAGACATGTGGATGAGTGGCTGGCTGAGGAAGAGGAGCTCCCTACAGGGGAGTGATGGCGGCGTGCACACAGTCAGCATGATAAATGAGGGAGGAAAGCTGCAGGAGGCCATAAATCAATATCTCTTCTTCTATTCTCTCTTTTAAGGTGGATACTCCCATACACGTCTTAGTGTCCTGTCTTATTTTAAAGATGATGGAGGAACACCCTCAGCTAACACAGTCACATCCCTGAACCCAACCTCTGGGCAGCCGTTAGCCATTCTGCCTTCTGCTCCCTAAATCGCTCTTTGTGGAGAAAATCGCAGCTTTTCTCTCAAAGCAAACACAACAAGTGAAGTCATCATGTGGCGTGGGGGGGTTATAGGACTGAGGGCTCTATCAATAAATGCACTGGTCTGACTCAATAAATGATTTATCAAATGCTTTGTAGATCATTTTAGAGCTGCTGTGTCCCCTGAGCCAAGACTTAAGAGCATGAATCCTCATTCAGCATTCCTCTGTACAATCGCACATTCCACATACGCACACACACACACACGTATGCCGAGGGACAAACTCACAACAGAAATGCTCCCTCTGTTTGGAGCTATAAACATATTTGCATGGCTACTTACCAAAATTTAAACTTCACATGGACAGTTACAGCGGCTCAACATGAGCACGTTGTTGTCTTCCAAAGTTCCAACAATTGTGATTACATCATCAGCATAATTTCTCTTTTTGTCCAGAAAAATGTGGCAGCAGGTTTTCCCATGCGCCAGCGATCATCAGACAAACGTTTGGTTGACTGCAGCACTTCCATAAATGCTTCCTACTTTTTAAATTTGAGTGTCCCATTAAATCACTGCTGTAGCATTAAGAAAAATCTCTGGATTTGATGACGTTTGTATTTTATCATTTTGATTTTAAAACAATGAAACATCTCTCCACCATCAATAATCATCAGTGAACTTATTGTCATAGCAACAGTTTAAACGCATCTACAGAAATATGAGCTGATAATAACAGAAACAGAGAGAGATTCACACTCCTGGATATAAAAAAAAAGCATGTTAAACTCTGATTTGGGCCACAATCAGCAGTTTTCAAGCAGATTTTAACATGATTGACCGTTTATACACAAAGTTTTCATTTGGATAATGCCTCAAAATAACTGCCCAGCTAAGCGCTCACAGGAAACCAGACATATGAGGATGAGCTGGTGTAGAAATCAGTGCAGATGTGCTGTCACTGTCCCATTTTTCAATCAGCACAAACTGGTTACTTCCTCACTGTATTAACTTGTTGTGAAGAGCCAGTGTCCATAATGGCTGAGACTTCTTGTAGCATGAGGTATCCAATAGCATCAGCTTCAGACCAGGCTTAATGTAGCTCCAGCAGTTTTAGTCTAACACTGATGGGAATGAGAATAAGCTGTGACAGACTTCAGGTTTAGTATGAGTGCAGCGATACTCCAAGGCCGTAAAATAGATAACCATGCAAATGCTCAAAACTCTCAAATAGATCCGCGTGTTGCACTTATTGTGCATGACACACACTAATTGTGTTTCCAGTCAGGGAATCGGTGGAGCTGATTGAGCGTCACTCCGAGTCTGGATGAATGTTGGAGATGATGCCTCCTCAGAATAAAAGGGAACTGAAAACTGATTCAATCTAGGTAATAAAAAGAGAAGAAAAGGCCTGTAAGATATTTTTCTAAATACTGCTCACAGACACTGGCCGGGCCGCCTCATCCACAGAGGAGACATTTGCTTTGGCGCTTCCCCCATTATTGACTTGTGTGTATCAGGACTTCCCATGAGTATCGAGCAAACAGAGGGGCCCAGAGAGAGCTGTCTCCCATCATCCCCGGGCTCTTTACTTTCCTTGACAGCATCTAAGGGCAAATATTTGACTCAAGATAAGTTTCACGTTACCGGGAGATCTAAATTTGTTGGCAGAAATAACACGAGCACCATCATCTTCCTCTGGCGGCAGAAGCTGAAACAGCCAAGTGTCATCGACAGAGTGACGTCACACTTTCTCTGATTTATCGTCTTTGTGCTGTACTTGCTGCACCACATCGGGCTTTATGTGGGGGATTTATTCCAATTCCTGTTTAAAAAAAGACAATTAAAAGGTATTTTAGCATGTGAATTACACACAATCATTCAAGCAGAACTGTTCTTACTACACCTGCACAACCGTTTCAGTCCAACTCTCAGCGGTTCGTCATCTCTGTGAGGCTCAAAGGGACAAAGTCTGAGTTTCCACTGAAGCGAGAAGAAAACACAGCCAAGGTTCAAAATGTTAATGAAGCCCAAGGTTGTTGAGGGAAGAGAAGTTTAAGTTCTGACAAGGCTTAATAACTTATTAATATGAATGTGACATGAAAAAAGCCATCCTCAGAGGAATAAACAGGTCCCCAAAAACACGCTGATGGTAAACTGATGATATCAGGTCCAAATTATAAATACAAAGAAAGCCACATTTAATCCTCCATCCATTCACATTTGGGAAACAAAGCTTTGCAAATCTCCAAGAAAACCCGATTCTCGAACAAATGTGGGTTTTTATTCAGCAGTCGTTTCTATTTGCAGCACAGATTGTTTTTATCTCACATAATAATACAGAGATTAAGCTCAGAAAAAACAGAAAGGCAGCCCGGCAGGGGGTCCACTCATGGTTCACAGCAATCACTGCACGTATACGCACCACTTCCATCTGCTGACCGACATCAGAGAGCCGCTGCAGGGCCTCCGAGCCTCACGCCATGCAAATAATGCTGCGGAGAATGGAGGCATGGGCGACAGAGAGCACCGAGCTAAAAAGACTCTGCATTACCGCGTGTCGATGTGAGTCTTTAAGAAGATGTGTAATTTCTGCCGGCCATATTCTAATGTGACTTTTCTGCTGAGATGATTCAGCAGGAGTTGAGCAAAAGTTGGGTATTTGGTTTGGCTCAAACAGCCTTGTGAATCTAATACCCCTGGGGGGGTTATTTTTCAGCATAATAACCTGCAGCTCAGAGGATGAGTCTTCACCTTCACAGGAAGAATACCTCTTCTCTGTCCTCTGAGGAAAGCAATCGCTCAGAAGACTGCAGAATTCATCTCACTAATGCGACTTCCCAATTGTCAATCAATTTTATGCACAACAGAACCAAACATCGCTCTAATTGCGTTTGTATAAGAGCTGTTTGGTATTACATTGGCAAACAGTGCTGAACCACCCACTTCCACTTCACTGAACAAGAAAATAGGGCCTCTGTTATGTTGGCAGGAGAGGATAAATCTGCCATTCCTTGGGAACCATCACACCTCTATTGGACTGAAAATGTTACCACACATGCAAATATCAAAGGAGCATTTTATGACTAATAACTACTTTGAAAGAGCCGTTAGCCGAACAAACAACTCGCGCTGCAGCAGAGGAAGGCGCGCCCGTTCTGTGGATGCACCGCCGAAATTGAGTCGTCAGAGGAAGAATAAAATTTCGAGCCCTGTGCCCCGGTCAATCATGCATTTTACTATTAGAGTGAGAGTTCACAGCCACCCACCCAAAACAGAATAAAAAGACAGTGGGCAGTGTTTACCCTCTGTTTTATCGACTCCATGTGATACACAAGCATAAATATTATAATCTGAATTACCAACCTACCTGCTACCTGAATAAATCCCACTCCACAAAGGATGTGGGGCTAGTTATGACAATTTTCCTTCTTTATGTCCTGAATAAAGAGCAAAAATCTGTAGAACTGAAACCACCTTTTAACTGGTTATAATGTTCTGCTTTCATCTAGATGAAAGTTCTGCTTTTTGTTGCTATACATTTGGATATCATATACTTTTGTCTCGGGATGTCTCAGAGATGTATAATTTGCTACTTAAGTCATTTTAATAACAACGTTTAATTGAGACATCCTGCTGTTTGATGTTGCTAAATATCAGCAGCAAAAATGTCTTTTTGATCTCCCAACAGTAACATTATATTCATCCAGGTAAACGTTTGCAAGAGGAATTCTTCTGTGGGAGAAGTTTGATGCTGCAGCGGCTGCTTTGCATGGACTCGAACACACGAGCACAGCAGAAAATCAAAGAGCCGCTCTGCTGTGAACACATGCATGAATATTGCCTTTTCTAAATATATCACAAACAAAAACTTCTCCTTCAGTTCAAAAACATCTTGAGCAAATCAGAAAAATAACGAGCGTTAAGCAGCCGAGTTTGGACACGGCTGGCAAAATGTTCGGAAATTAAAATGTCTTTCACTCATTTGGAAGTCACTGATGTGCTGGGAAATTATGCAGTCTGTTAAAACATGCAGTTATGATCGCTAATATGTGCACTTTAGTGGATTTATTAACATTTTGGACTCTCGTGGCTAATGTTTAATGGTGCTGCATGAAAATGGCGCTCTGGATCAAAGTGTGTTTAAACTGTGTCGGCTCTCAAGTGTTCCAGGTCCTTTTTTAGAAAACAATTAATCACGCTGGACTCCCCGTCTTTCAATATGGCAATTAAGGAAACTAATGCATGTGCATAAACCAATAATGGCCAACATAAACAGCATTAAATGCAATCTGTTGCATCCATCAAATCTGGGTACCTGTGCTGCTTTCGCTCTGCAGAGGATTTAATAGTTGAATAGTTGAGTTTCATGTTTGCTGGAGAGAAAAACACCGACATCAACTTTAAATAAAATCTGGAAGCTTAAAAAACACTTCAAGAAAAAAGTGGATACAATAAAGCGAATTAACAGTATAAGGTGCAACTTTGTTTGGGGGGGTCACCCATAAGGTCGCTTCTATGACTGACTGTTTTTGGTGTTGTCACTTTCTTCTCATCATTGACATGTCAACATTTAAAGGAGACAAATCATGCAAAATCCATTTTTATTTTGTCCCTGAAATACATTTTGTTGTGCACTTTGAGTGTGTAACAGTGCAGGAAATGTAAATGTATTCTCTCCCGGTGCTGCGTAGATATCTTTATATTCTTTTTGGGCCATAATTTTAAGTCTGTTCAGTTTTCTCTGTTCACTCTTATCTGTTACGTCACAGTATTTGCTGTGGAACTGATAAACAAGCTCATAGACTTCCAGCTAACCAATTTCATGGATCTGCCATTTTTCCCTCGCAGTAATTTTGTAGTCCAGTTCAGTTATGCTGAAGTTGCACGTAGACAAGTCAAAATGTGCGGTTGTTGGGTGTATTAACCCACACGATTCCTTACATCACCCCCCGGCATCAGAGCCTCTTCGAAGTGCCTGGTTACATTTTATTTTTCTCAGAAATGTCCTCACATCAGTGGGAAAGTCCTCCTTGTTTGTCTGCCGGTAGCTAATCGTATCGCTGCTATCAAACTACAAACATGGCCGAATGGGGTGGAGAGGAATGCTCTGTGACCTGGAGGGGGGCGGGGCCTGAAGTGTCTCGTTCACATTTAAAGAGATCACACCAAAACCAGCATTAGCACCATCCAGCTGTTTCTCATTTCCCTCCCAGCCAGATGTGCGGACCTCATGGGAAAATATCAGAGGATCACCAAAATAATGAGTCCATATTGTCTGAGCACCATGGATATCTGTACCAAGTGTGTAGATGCTGTGAAATTTCAAAGGGTTTGAAGCTTATGGCTGTTTTCAGACCCCAGGCTGTTACCCTCACTAACAGGTTTGTGATGTTACAAACTATTCACTGGCAACAGTAACAACATGACGGTGACAGAGGAAATGAGCCAAATGCAGGGCTCCAGAGTCAGGATGCAGTCCAATAGCCAAATCTTTAATCAACAGTCAAACACACACACAACGGCAGCAGCTTTACAAACCCAAATCATACACAAAAAAATAAAACTACATTCGGCAGAAACTAAATTTGTAAACAAAAATACACGAGGAGCAAAATTAACCACTTGGCTGCTCAGAGCACAAAGACAATCGAGCAGGGAACAAAGGGAAGCAGAGGGCTATTTATCACCTGATTGGATAATCATACACAGGTCATACTGATCATGCAGCTATGAAAAGAGGCAGAAAATTAATCCAAGACTGGAAACAAAGAGAGGAGGGAAACAAGATGAGTGAATTTAAAAATAAAACTGGTTGGCTGTGTCATCTACTCTGAAATAATATTTAGTGTCCTTTTGGAAACCCCATTTGAGACTCGAGGCCACTGTCACAACCACAAAAGAAGGCATCACAGTTACAGACATTACATACACAACAACAAATGGTCCCATGCAACAGCATCCCTAAAAATCCATGCACATGTCATATCACCTGTGTTTGTTCAGTATATAGTATAACTACACAGTATTACAGTCATACTGCAGGGAATAAAAGACCTTTGGGCACAGCAAGGCCGTATTTCCCACACAGAGGGTGTCATACATCACTGAGCATCGAACCATCACTGAGGATAAAACAGAACTCGCTGCCCTCGTTTGCTCCTGGCTGGTCAGTACAAAAAGCACATGTTTAATACTTTTCCACACTGGCTACATTTGTCAGACCTGGAGGCTACAGCACGTCCTTCCTTCTCTTATATACAGTCTGTGCTCACACCTCCATCTCGAGCGGATCACTGGGGGCGGCCGAGGAGCTGAAAGACTGGCCTGACAGCAGAGAGCAGGTGGCCTGTGTGGGTGGAAGTTTTGACAACTACACATGCATTGTGTTCTCTTTCCTCAGAAAGGGACAAAACCTGGACTCCATAATGAGAGTCTATGACCTCATCATACATTCACCCTGAATGGTACTTCCTTGTTGTGTCTGTGTTTTATTCACACTCAGTGATGCTCACAAAGCTGATGTAAAACTGTAACAATATAACTCAAAGGTTTGAGGCTCAACGTCACCAAAGTAAATGTCTAAAAATTGTATTCTCATTGCAAATCTTTAGCGCAGTTGACAGTACACTGTAGAGAAAAGGCCAATTCCAACGTTCCTATTAATGCGCTCCTTCAGAGACTTCTCTGAAGGAGCGCGTATTTCCATTTAGTGTATTTATGTAGCGAGAAGACTCCACACTGTATGTTAGAATAGAAACTGCAAGTAAAAACAAAGTTTCTATTCTGAGGTTGAGAGGAAAAAAAGTGAATTCAAATCCCTCCAAGATGTTTTTTCATAAAGCCCGTGTTTCCTATGAATAAATGTATACTAAAACAAGAGCTGCATGTGGCTCGCTCTGTAATGGGAAAGCACATTATCCAAAAAACTTTAGGCTGCACTTGCCTTTTTTCCCCCTTTACTCCACCAGACTTCAGATTGAAATACCCCTCCGAATCTTCGCTCCAGCTCCATCCATTAGTCTGCGGTCGGCTGCTCACCTCTGACACCTAAATCAGAGGCGGAGCTCCGGTTTCCCTCGCAAAGAGGAGACAAAGGCTCGTGGCACATTAGCAAGCTTAAACAGCCATCACTCACAGCATCATCACAGCTTTGCTTTTTACGTTGCACCTGATAAATGTAGCTTGAAATTGCTGCCCCCCCCGTCCAGTGGAACAAGTGTTGGAAAATCAGCAACCATGAAAGCAGTCACAGACAGATCATTCACTGATATCTGGCAGCCTTCACAGCTTATTGCTGTTTTCTTTGGAGCATCGTTTTTATAGCTCGAGCCGCCGCTCTGACGTCATGTTTTCCTCTTGGCGTTTCTGCGGAGCACCAATGCAGACGTGGCATTCGTAACTCGGTTTGAATCAACAAGTAACCTTTAACAGTGAGATTTCAGGGTGAAGCAGTGACGTCGCAGCTCCAGAGTGTGATGGTGATGCCTAACATGCAACAGAGGCGTCTCAATTCCAACTTCATAAACTCCTGAGCCTTCTGCTTAATTCTACTGTACACTGTGCGCCCCGGCACTTCCTCTGAACGGTCATTTTATTGATATTTTGAGGCCTCTTCATGCTCGGTTTCCTTAAGTGAATTTAACACCACAATAACGAGCAAAGTGGCAGCAGATTTATTGAGTATGAACGCACGCGCGATTGCCTTAAGAGCAGAGGCACATACTTTAATTGGTTTGGTGTAAACACTCAGGTCGAGACGGGCGTGCGCCTCTAAACCCTGCAGGACCTTCAAGAGCACTGGAAGAGCAGATGCTGCCCTCAGCATGTGTAATGACTGCCATCAGCGCCATCAATAACCATTATGTTCAGCCAGACATTTATGTTACAGCTACAAGGATGAGGAATGAGGCATTTAAGTCTGAGGGCAACCTTTGCAAACTGGTTTCAAAAAGGTCCCGTTCAGTTTTGGTTTTGTTACTAAATGATGGCTGAAGACCACGAATGATCTTCTGGAATTCAATCAAAATGATAATTTATGTATTAGTAAAGTCTGATTTGATGTCAAGACAAACTCGCCACACACAGTAATAACATTGTTTGACCCGAGTGTGCAGTCTGAGAAACAGCCGAGCCTCGAGGATGTTCTGTGGAGGAACCTCTCCTTCTCAATAAAGTTCCTTCGACCACAGTAGAACCAGCTCCTCTTGTGGTAACATTTCTCCTCCACCTGCCAACAAACCCGAGTCCACCAATCTGCCCCCCCCCCCCCCCACAAAGCAATTCAACCCTCCTA
>VUQK01004719.1:21217-39018 GCA_015106715.1 Bujurquina vittata | reverse complement strand
AGCAGGAAGAATTTTTTTTTTTTTTTTGAACTCAGAGTTCACTAAGGTAACAGTAAAGAGAAGCAAGTATTTCTGAAAGCATGCCATTCTCATTTGACCTTTCAGCAGCAAACATGAGTTATGTGTAGAAAATATGGAAGACCTCAGAGCTTAAAAGTGTCAGTTGGGAATCTTTCATATTCGAGACACTAAATCTCAGCCTCTCTCATGCACTTCAGTGTGTATACATAGGTGTTTAGATGAATTATGCATTGTGTGCTCTTCACAAAACATTTACTGTTACCTTAGTGAACTCTGAGTTCTGTAAGTTGGCCTCAGGACACCAGCGCCCTCCTAAAGCAGTCAGCATGGCGCAGTCTTCTTCTTTGGCGCCTGGCTGGGTTGGAGGATAAGCTGCTGCAGCTGGGAGGTCTTCGACGTCTGCTGCACTGCAGCTGGAGGTCCGCAACTGGAGACCTCGCAAGAAAAGGTGACACGCTTCCAGGTCGGCTTCCCAGATCCGCTCCAAGCCTGGGCAGCAGCAACTAGGAAGAAGAGGAGGCAAGTATATCATGCACTCTGACAAACCTTCAGTATATAACAATATAAGACATGGAGGTGGCCGCGGCATTTTCAATGCATTTGGAGCCAGGACACAGTCGTACATGCCAGCCAGGTCATTGGTGTTGAATACAACCGAAATCTCACCCATTAACAACCATGTTAATGCCAAAAAAGGATGAGCATTATCCTTATCTCCCTCCTGAAAAGCTTTGGGCTTGTAAACTGCAAACTCTTCGAACCAAAACTGCAACAACTCCTGAGTCACAGTTTGAGACACGGCTTCACAAATTCAGGTCAGTCTGACAAAGAACTTGATGTTTGCTCTGAGCCAGTTTGAGATCCGTATTTAAATTGTAGTTTTGGAAGTGCAAGTGGTCGGAAGGGGGTTTGTGGATAGAGGGAGCGGGAGCGGGAGCGGGAGGGGGAGCAGCAGAGCTGTCTGGATGAGAGCTCTGAAGGAAACATCACGCAGATTAACATAAGGTATGTTTGTTTTATTTTATTGAGTGTGTAGCAAGATAAGTTTTATATGTTACATACAGTATAACCATATATGTAAATACTAAAGAAAAATTATTTTGTGCTTATTAGAGTTGCTACAACTTTACCATGTTAAATATGTAGAGTGTTATAAAAGAAGGTTACAGCAGCGCTAAAAAGACATGGACGGGACAGTAAAGGATATGTTCAAAAGCGTCTCTTCAAATAAAGCACATAAACATGTGAGTGACAGCAGGAGTGAATCATTCAAAGAATAAAATTCCATTGACCAAACGTAACAAGAGTGATATTCCTCCTGAAAGGCTGCCCTTTACTCAAAAGAGCTGCAGCACAGAGAGAAAACGGGCGTTCATCTCTGCTGGGGTCACTGAGCAGGAGTTCAGTGGGAGGACAAAAACTGTTTTATCTACTTATTGAGTTATGATCAGTCAATCTTTTTCACTCCTCTTTCCCTCGACCCCCGCGGTATGCTCAAAGTGTAAAAAACAGTGGAGACCAATTAAAGCAGCAAAAGAATGTTTGCATACACTTAAAAATTAGTTACATAGCCGCTGACTCTTGTCATGTTCCATTACTTAGGTTAAGCTGATCACACTGATTTACAGTAATTAGTGCCGTGATAAATGTCACAATCAGTGGAGATTTCTGTATAAACCTTTTGTCTGCCCTGAAAGGAGGGGAAGACACCCAAAATGAGACCACACTTCATCCAAATGGCCTCATACGCTGCATCAGTACAATCAAACACACTTTTGCTAAGAAAACCACAGACACACATACAAAGATTCCTTGATTTTCTGACAAGGAAAATCTCTGTGTCTGTGGGGACGGGACTATGGAGCTCCTTGTTTTTGGAAACCATTTTCCATTTCCTTTAAATAAAACACGCCTTCACTGACTCAGATTTGAGACATTCTGACCTTTAAATTTTGTCTATTGACCTCGTTTCAGCGACTTTTAGATGACTGTGATCTCTGAGCTTGTCAGAAACTCAAACTCACACACAAAATGCAACAGTTGCATTAAGAGCAACTTTGTCATGTAGAAAACAAACTAAAGCTGACAGGATGCTGGGACAAAGATGACGGTTTTATACGTGGGAGACTTATCAAATATCTTAAAGGGAGAAATGTCCTCTGTCTGTCTTCACATGCCAATTTCCAACCTAGGAGGAAATTCTCTGTCACAATCATAAATTCTCAAATTGACTGACTCAGACTGATATAAAATACAGCAATGTCATACTCAAAATATGCCTACATGAAAGCTTCTATAATACATTCAGTATTTTCATCTGGACAGTGCACAGTCAGTTTTGTGAAATGGCTCATTCTCCCTGCTATATAAACAAACTCAAAGGCAAAATGCACCCAGACAAGATTGTTTAATCTCCCCCTCTGTTCATTCTTCTCTCTCTGAGGGTTGAACCCCCGCCCCCCCATCCCAAAAATTGAATGCCACTTGTTTTCCAGCCCATCTCCTGCCTGAAAAGGCTGCCAACCTCTGTACCCTGCCAACGCATGCCTCTCAGCCGTTCTCTAACCTTCATTTGGCAGACAGACAATAGAAAAATTGCTCAGCCCACCCCGCCTCCTCCTGCCCTCACCAATTCGCTCCTCGGCACCGCTGCCTCTGAATTCTGCTACGGTGGGGATGCACGCAATGAGCCGTGCCATTGTTATTTGTCTCTTCTGAAGTGGAGAGGGACGCGCACGCACACACATGCAACACACAGATATGGGTGGGCACACGCATGTTAACTTACACACACGTGCCCATAAATCACTCTCTGTGGGGATGAAACCATAAATTCTTCTAAAAATGTCAAAGCTGGCCTCATCTATCACAAAAGCTTCTCTTCGGTGTCGACAATTCATTACAAACTGGCACACTGGCATTAGGGCTCTGCGTGCTGAAAATTTAGACAACATGTTAGCACCTAAGCCTCCCTGTGATGCTGGCATCTCGGTGCCCGTTGGTATGAACTCGTCACCCACGGGGTTAATTGGTGGCAGCCGCTCGGACTGCCATCTGACAGTGGCGGGGTGTGGGCGTGCGGCGCCGCTGATGGCCCAGTAATAAGGAGGAGAAGCAGGCAGGCACACTCTTTGTATCCTAGCTTCCCTGTGGGACTGCTGACTGACAGGCCTGCTCTTTCTCCTCAAGGCATTCAATACAGACAGCTGCTGAGGAAGGGTTATAAATCTACTGGAACTTTTAAATGAAGGGGCAATGACTTAGTCCTGCAGGTACCAGCAGGCTCAGTTAGACATCTCAAGAGAGAAGAGGCACATTGTGGTTTCACATCCTGTATGACCATCATTCAGAAACCTCCTGGGCCCGAGAAATGAAGCCAACACACACGTGCCAAAAGCTGCATTTCCTGAAATGGCCACTCGAGGTTGGCTCCAAAAGCATGTCAATCCCCTTGACTTCCATGTTAAAATGGGTCTTTTTCCACAGCAGAAAAAAAAATATGTTTGCAGCCAGGAATAAAACATGTTTTGTTTTTTGTTTTTTGTTCCTATAGCTTTGTGATTTTTTTTACCATAACTCAGCTTTAAAATCATATTAGGAGTTAAAGTTATGAATTGTATTAGATGCTTTAACCTAACACTGAGGTGTAGCTGCCAGCTGTCTACTGGGTATTACTTCAGCCAATTAAAGTCACTGAGCTAAACCGCCTGACCACTTTTTTAATCCTTTTTGTTTGTTTGTTTTATTTAACTTTTAACCAACCTTTAAGTATTGTAGGTACCACAGGCAACATATATACAGATGCTGTAATTCTTCCATAACTGAGGGGGCAGCATACTCCTACAACTCATGTTGGTAATCACTACAAAATTTCTGGTATCCTTCTAATGTCACGTTCTTATTTGGTCCATTCTGCTCCATAAATATTAACACAGCAAAAAACTAAAGGATAAATTTGACTTCTCAAACAGGGAGTCCAAAAACCAGCGGGTGAGTCTCAGTGGCTGAGTCCATCTTTAATATACAGTCTTTGGTTAGCATGCATCTTTAGGTTCTTAATGTGATAAATAGCTCAGATCTTCAGTCTAAAGATCGTATATTCTGGGTAAAGTGAGTTCATTTTTCTCAATGATTTAGCAAAAAGGAAGTATAATTATTAATGCATCTATGTTTATTGTTGAGGAAACAAAATAACGCTATAAAATAAGAATTCACACATTAGAACGGAAAAGAGATGTGGTAATGTTTCACCTTAACATTGTCCTCACAATAACACCAGCTGTGGAGAGGTGTTAATAATACAGTGAAATACAGAACAAGGACTGCTGGAAGAGGTGTGATAGCTGGAGGATTAGGAGGGGTTTGTATTGTTGATGGCTTGAGGAGGTTTTTAGAGGAGCCAGATGGGCAAACACAGTCAAAGTGTTTCAAACACGTTTTTTTTTTATTGTACATTCAAAAATTTGTATATTAAAGTGAGAGTGGAGCACATTTTAACTTAGTTTTTCTCATTTTGATTCTCACAGAGTGTCTTCAATTCAACTGTATATTTCAGCATTTACTGACTCCTGCACCAGTTCCTTTGTGTCCATCACATATGATATATGCCACTCAAATCTCTATGGGGGGGATGAGAAGCATTTCCTAAAGAAACATCTGCATAATGTATTAAACAACTGTGTGGTGCTACTAATCTGAATAAAATGTTTTTTATTCTGGTGACACATCTGCGCTGTTCTAACATCCTGTTCTAGTCTTTAGCAAGGAAAAGATAATTGGTTTTTTCAACACCATCCGTCTCCACGGAGACCAGACATCTCAGCGCACTAATCTGCCTCTCTCCACCCTTCTCCCCTCCTCTTCTCCTCACTTCCCATCACCACAGCACTCTATCAATGGTAATGTACATTAGAGCTGACTGATAACATTTACAGTGGATGATGAGTGCATGTGTGCATCTGTGTGCGTCTGTGTGTATGTGTGTGTGTGTGTGTGGGAGGGGGGTTGTGGTGTATGCACATGTGAGGAGAACTGCACATTCAATCAAGGCAAATATGTGTCACTGTGCCAAGCGGGAGCTGGTGGAAGGGACTGGTGTGCGCCATAAATCAGAGCTATATTTGTGAATTTATCTAGACCACCTCTGGTCATGGAGGCCGATCTGAGGCTGAAGACCCAATAAATTAATGTAGAATGCGATGGCAGGGAAAATTAGCTTACAGTTATCCAAGGTGTCCTTGAATATAATTTTTCTTTTTTCAGAGTGACGTGGTGATTGATCCGACTCTGAAAATTGAAGCCAGTGTGGAAGTCCTCCCCGATCCCTGAGTTAGAAAAGTGATGCATGCAGAAGTGCCTTGAACCTGCACCTTTTCTAATTCTGCAAACAGAAGTCCAGTAGTATAGAAGTAGGAAGACTTCTGTTCTATTGAACTGCACAAGCAGAGAATTGCTACCTTGTGCTGTGCAAGTAGTTTCCAAAGGATTGTGCAACATCCTTGATATCTCAGTCAGATTCAGCCCTCACGCATGATGCTGGTTTTCAAAAAACACAGACACAATGGCCAAAAACGCTGAAGCTTCAAATTCACAGATCCATAGGTGATGTCAAGGTGGCTACATCCTTCCTTTATGGTCAGTGTGTGGGTTAAATACACATGATTTACAGGATATAATCAGCTGCCCTTGCAACCAAGTATCCATGAACAAGAATACAGTATACAGCAGCTTCACTAAAACAGAAAATCCAACACACTCAGTGGTCTGACTGCTTTGCATGCCAGTCACTCACGTATTCTTGTTTTACTGGTGGCCTGGGACGTAAAGGGGTTAATGCTGACTCCCTTAGGGAACAGGAGTCTGCTCTCAGGATTTGTAATCTCGCATGGTTTATGTAAAAGAAAAATAGAAAGAGATTTAAGTATTAAACATTTTATGGATATTTTTATGATTGTTTAATGGGGCACTCTGATTTATGTATGAACATTCATTTACTCGCCATGAGGAGTAGCACTCAGGCTGTGGAAAAGGTTTCATAATGTTTCCAGGAACTGAAAAACTTTAAAATTTAACCATTACAATGTCATCAGAGTTCATTCAGCTTAGGCTTGGAGACTTTTCTAACAGAAGGCCTGTCAGCAGTACAAGCTGGCAGTGACAGACAAAGACGTTCTTTAGCAGTGATACCGCTGAGATGCATTATCGTAGCATCCAGCATTTTTGCTCTCAGCTTTAAATTTAAATTGGTGTTTTTCAGATATTTTTAACATGTGGCATTTTGTCGCGCACTTTCATTTTGATGTTTCTGTGTTTGAGGTGCAGTATCTTATACAGGCTGCTTGTCATCCATTGTGTGTGTGTCGATCTATGTCTGGTGCTCACCAAACGTTTTGTCTTCTTTTGTCCTCTATATATAGGCGGTGCTTTATCCCATTCTCTAAACTGCTCTGACAAATGCCTCTGCAAGCTACTCAGAGGTGTTGCCATCATACAAACAAAACACAAAGCAGCCATCTGCCCTATTGACAGCAATGGTCCTCAGGCGTGATTCCCTGCTGGGCGCTGAGATCGCAGCCATGTTGCTCCTTGACCATGCAGACCCTCAGTCTGTGCATCCTTCAACAAGAAACAGCCGTGCAATGCGTCACTAAGTCCTGGCTCTCATCCAAAGAGGTGACCCTACCTCTCTAAGGATGCAACACAGAAAGCTATCCCCCCTACACGCACACCACAAACAGAGACAAAGGTCAAGTAGACAAACAGGGTCTCTGATAATAAAGGCGCTTCCAAGCCCAAAGTAAACCCATGCCACCTAACCTTTTCTCTTCTGAACACAACTAGAATAGACTGAGCGAAAAGAAAAGCTCATATGGGGTACACAAAACCACTGCTGTCTATATTTATCCCTCTGTAAAGCACAAATTGTTCCAACGCCCTGTAGAATAAGAGCCAGTCACATCACAGCTGCTAGGGGCTGTCTGTCTGCTGAAGAGTCCGCCTGTCTGTCTGGTGATTGAAGTAACTACAAAAAAGAAGTATAAACAGACGTATGGACTCAAAAGTTGACTGGGATCCATACCCTCAGCCCCTCACCTCACAGTCTGTCAGGTGAGATGGGTGGAGACCCGTAACACAACTTGTCCTCAGTGATTTAGAAGCTCTGAGGCGCAGATGGGACCAGTGAAATAGTCAGACGAAAGATGCTGTTTTGTCTAAAATGCTTTACCCAGAGGAAAGGCGGAAGATGAGCTGATGTCAAAGTCTTAAAAAAGGCACAAAAGGTACGTGAGAATGCGGGAAGAGGAAGACAAATTGTGTAGGTGAAAGACAGACTGCAACGTGAGAAAGGGGCTCTAGGAGACAACGGCATATGAAAAAAAAGGTGTGAGAGCACAATGTGGTAGGTGAGGTGATGCATTGAGGAGACGTCGCGCTGGTTAGGGGACAGCAGAAGTGAGAGGCAATTCATGGGAGGGTGCTGCTTTATTTATGGCTCCTTGTTTATTAGTCCTGTGGAACATTAAGTCTTCACGTCTGTATTAAAAAGAAGTAGAGAGCACAGAGCAGTCTTACCTGTGTAATCTGTCCTCCAGTAGCTCAATATACTTGGTGCTGTTCTCTTTCAGGTGGCTTTCTGTGTTGAGAGAAAAGAATAAAGAAAACGACAGCCTGTTATAGCAAATAACACCTCTAATACTGTTAACACTGACGCGTCAATAGCTATACCATACATGTTGGGGAAGTTAGTTGTCATCACTTGGTGACAGCATTATGCCGAGAAACTGCAACAGTACAGTTCGCTACAGAGCAGCTGGCTTTCTCTTAACACAAACACACAATTGAGGAGAAATCACGCTCTCTGCTCTCAGGAGGGATAACAATGTAGACGGCCTAGGGATAAAAGAGGATTTTATCATGGCATAGTTCCTTATTTCTTGCCAGATTTTCTGTGGGGCACGAAGTCGAATGGATAGCTTATGTTGCTTCCTTTGCCCTTCTGCCAGCAGTGAGTTGTGCCTGAGGAGGCCGGTTGAGGGATAGTCAGGATGGAGAAGAGGACTGAACGTTGTTAATGAGCTCATGTATGAAACATTCGAATATGCCCCCCCGGCCAATCGTGTTTTTATATATATATATACACATACATACACACACACACATATATATATATTAAAGAAAACTTCTGGCATATTGATCTGGTCAGTTAAGTGTCAGAGGGGGTTGTTAATCTGTTTCAGCTGCATTTGTGTTAATGAAATTAACAACAGGTGCACTAGAGGGGCAACAATGAGTCACTCCCCCATTTGCCATGGAATACCAGAATTGGCAGGTTGTCCACTGATGTCTTGTGCTTATCACAGATGAGAGCAGGTTCACCCTGAGCACATGTGACAGACGTGAAAGGGTCTGGAGAACCCTGGAGAACATCGTTCTGTAACACCGTTCAGGATGACCGGCTTGGTGGTGGGTCAGTGATGATCTGGTGAGCATGGAGGGATGCACAGACCTCTACAGGCTAGGCAACCCTGACTCCCATTAGGAATTGAGGTAAAATCCTTGGACCCATTGTCAGACCCTACACAGGTGCAGTGGGTTCTGGGTTCCTCCTGGTATATGACAAAGCCTGGTCTCATGTGGCGAGAGTATGCAGGCACTTTCCTGGAGGATGAAGGAATTGATACCATTGACTGGTCCCCAGGCTTGACTGACCTAAATTGAATAGAACACCTCTGGGACATTATGTTTTTGTCCATCTGACGCAGCCAGGTTGCACGTCAGACTGTCCAGGAGTTCAGTGATCCCCTGCTCCAGATCTGGGAGGAGATCCTCCAGGACACCATCCATCATCTCACTGGGAGCATGCCACAGTGCTTTCAGGCATGCATACAAGTATGCCTGAAAGCAGCCCTCTGTAGGTTAATAATTTCATTTCCATCAAACAATGTGGAATCATTTCATTCCCAAAACATTACCCAGTTCATATCAGCATAGTTATCCAGCATGATAGCCTTTTTCCCCCCATTGAGAGCTGATGTGTTTTCAAAGTGTTCCTTTAATGTTTTTACAGCGGTACATATAAATGCACCCACACTATAACACTAAGTCCAAAGCTTCCTGCTCTTCCCCACTGAAACAGAGACAAAGCGATTCCCTTTAATACACCCATTCTCAACAGCCCATCAGAATCTTTAACCGTGTCCATACTACTTTAAAACAAACTTTATTGAAGAGATACAGAAAGACAAGCCAAAAACGCTTATGCAATGCTACTTAGCTTGCTCACAGTCTGAGGACTGAAATATAATTTGCATCATTGTCTTGATGGTGATTAATAGGCAGCACCAGCTTGGACATGAGATATTCTTGGGTCCAGGCACAGCAGGAAGAAAAGGAAAATATCAGAGAAAGTAGCGTGACACACATTTACATCCTCTCACACACACACATTCTTGTCTGTACTCAGAGAAAGAATTGAGATGGAGATAGTCGGGTTATTTATGGGGGCTTGAATGTGCGTGTCACAGGAAGGGATCTTGCTCCTTTCAGTCAAAGTGGCCAAATCTGTGCAATCAGATGTAGAAACTATCACATATCTGCTGTATGTGTACCCGACAGCTCACTTACCACCCTTCTAATTGCCACGTGAGATCCTATCCTACCTGATAGAGCCCCCCCCTGTCAACTTCCATTCATGCAGGCTCTGTTAAGCAGCTTGCAAGCAGATAGCCACTGAATAATACATGGAGGGCATTAAGCCTGACTTTGGCTGGCAGAGAGCGAGTTGCCAAACTGGGCTACAGCTTGAACAACAGCAAGAGCCAGATTTAAATAACAGACTGAGGAATAGAAACAGATGAAGATGTGAGGCTGACACGCATGTATTAACTGTTTACTTAATATTTCTTGCTATGCTAAACGCAGAGGAGAGTAAGTGCACCATCCTGTCGCCATGCCAACCAGTGGCAAAACTAGTGAGCTTCTTCGGGGCGTGACAGATGAAAATAATCTTTTCTTTATAGAATGGGACGAGACATCAAGCAGCAGAGCCACCTCCTGCGCTGAGTGGAACCAGAGCAGTGGGTGAGATTACCACTTCCTGTAAGGCTGCGGGAGGCTGCCTTACAGTGCTAAAATCGGCACTAAAAAAGCCCATAAAGAATACAGTCACTCTGTTTCTCCCAGATGCATGCCAAGGAATATTTGGTGTTGAAGGAACTTCACAAAGGCGTTCACAGAGGCTGCATCAGATATTCATGAGCTCAGAATCCCCTCACTCCAATGATCTCAGCAGGCATTAAACATCACTGATTGCTGCCAAGGACCTTGGCTAAAATCAAAGAGGCCATTCATTCATAACACAAACACAACTGAGACACTATTGAAAGATGGGGAGAATGTGTTACTGGGTGCTGTGAAGAGGCCATTTGCTTCATATATAGATCAAAATAATAATTTGTTATACATATGAAGATGAATAAATAGCTGTAATGTTTACATTAAAAAAACGATGTGATGATTAACATCAGTGATGTGACAGACAAACCAATGACGCAGACGTGTCACAACTGACACTCAATTTACAGTGATGAAGTTAGGGTTTTAATGAGACTGCAGAAGTTAACGATGGCAAAAAAATAATTTGTTTTTTCTCCTCTATCACGAGGATTCAAAGAGCTGAAAGTGAATGATGCAGTAATTCCTTCAATGCCTTGTAACCACAAAAGCACCCAACATCTGCGCGGCCTTCTTGTTGTCAAACAAATTAGAGGCGTCTCTGTGCTACCAGAGGACCAGTGATATGCTTGTTATAAAAGCCTGCGCAATAATAAGGCACAAGACAAAACTGTGTGTCTTCGTAACTGAGTTGAAGGCACCGACTGTGATTAATGCTTTGAAGCTCGGCTGGGTCTGTTGGAGTGTGACAGCGCTGCAGGTAACACAAACACACAGTCAGCATATGGAGACACTCCCACTGTATATACCTGAACCTAACAGCAGCAGAGCTGATGGAGGGACAGGACAGACACTCAATCACCCATGATGCTCTAGCTGTAGCATGCACAGACTGCAGGCATACTAGAGCATATTGTGGGGTTCTGCTTGAATGCACAACAAAAAGAATCACTTGACAAATAATTGGCTGTGTACAAAACTGTAGTTGTGTTGGGGTTTTGGGTTTTTTTTTAAGTTGTGGGTGCTAAACTGTTCAGCTGAAATCTAAAGATATGCTCATTGTCATTATAAGTAACTCAGTAAATACCAATTTGTTTAGAAGAGGCTCTAAAATATATTTCTACTACAGCAAGCTGTAAACAAATTTTTTTGGCAACTGAATCTGAGTAACACTAAGAGGCTCAACAGTGAGGAAGACTCCCAAGAAAAGTGCAGCCATAAAACTGCAGAGTGCTCCTAACCCTTCACCTCCTCATAATCTTGCCCCATTAAACATGCATCTTATTATTCCCCAGGTTTCCTCATGGAACTCCAGGTTAGTGCATTTTCATAAAAATGTATCTTCCGCCTGTCGCCTCCCACATGTATAAACTGTTTGCCGTGCTTATCACCTTCATCTAGTGTTTCTAGCGTTTAGCTTTCTAGTGTTTAGCTGCTAATTTCGCACCGCAGGTCATAACTGTTGATGAGCCAAATATACTGAATACCTGAAGTAATAACACAAGATGAAAAGTCAGTCGCATTTAACATTTTTTTTAGCTTAACTTTGTGTGTGATGAAGACAGAATGAAGAGGGAGAATATAAACCTTTGCATTTAGCGGTATGGATTTGAAGACACCGTCTGATTGATGGAGCCTGATTGGAGTGGCACCTCAATCAATTGTGTTTTTTCCAGTAATTCTTTCAGTGATGAATTCATAATGGCACGACAAGAAAAAAAATAATAATATTGCTGAAACTTTAGAGACAAAGACCAGAAAACATTCCCCCCGGTCCACTTAACCACAGCGCCGCTTTCGATCACTCAGATGCTCTTCAGAGAAGAGCTGTCACGCATTCCATCAAGTTCTCAACAGAAGCACCCTAAAAGAGGCAGTCATGAATAAATCATATACGTCCTCGCCTTTACTATTGCCACTCCTGTAAGAGAAAATTGCATTTGTCTAATAACACAGAGTGACACGGCATCAATGTGCACTTCAGCTGCTGGACAAGAACAGCACAGCTGGATTTGACCTGAATTGGCTTCAAAATGCAGCACAAGTAACAGGAGCTGTGTGAAGAAACAATAACTGGTACAGTAATTAAATGGGTTCCAGTGGAGTCGTGTGAAGCAGAAAACAACAGAACTGCCGGCATTGTAACAATGGCAGCACACAGGCACTACCACACTACTTGGCTAAATGAAGAGGAACACACACTGATGCTGCCTTCCCCATTTGAAAGTCCTCCCTACTGGGGGTCATTTACGCATCTTATTCAGCTCTTCAATTATTTATTTGTAAATTTAGCGTCGCTCGAGATCTCTCTTGGGGACAAAATTATACTCTCAGCAGGGAATCAAACCTCTGGCCATAATGGCTGTGGTATTCATCAGCACACGTGCCAGTGGCAATTAGGGACATAATGGCTCCCAGGCCAAAAAGCGCCCACACCGCAAAGCACTCAACAAGCTGAAGCTGTGTAGCTTCAGCTTGTTGATGAATGTCTCTTTCCATGGCATCAGCAGAGCTATTCATTGCTTCAGAAGTCATGCGATGACAATGGGCATGCTGTTTTCTTTGTATAGGATGACACTGACACCACAAATGTGTGTGCTAAGGGTGGCCATCTTGGCTTTGACTTAGACGGTAATTTCTAATCCCCTCCAGCTAAAGAAATGGTAATGTGCTGTTGGTGGGCTATCAGTTTCCAGCAAGTGTGTGCCAGCCCCTTATTACCAAATAGGATGACAGTTTAATGAGCCCCTTGCTTGGTGTCAGCAACACATTCTGAAATTGCGCCTGCTGCCATATTGTGTGCGCCCACTTGAGCGTTTGAGCACGCCGCACAACCAATCATTAACTTGCCGTCTTCTCTGTGACGTGTTGCCACCTGACTCCAATTCCTTTGTTCAGCCGCAGCAGTTTTCGTGCCACTGGGTACCCAGCCTCCACAGCTACATTATTCAATGTGAGGTGCACACACTGCGTTTAGGCTACTGAGGTGAACATGGCGCTGCTTGTCATGGAAGAGATCAATGTTATCCGCAGCTGTTGAGCAGGATGAGGTGTTCAGGGGTTCACTCCCACAACAAAGGTGCAGGTAGATGAAACATAATCACTTTGAAAAGAAAAGACATGCTTTCTGATATAATAATATACAATTATGGACTCTGAATGTACTAAAATAGCATATCTGTGCATTACTATACACCCCCTGAAAACTTAATGCAACTGAGCCTGAACAATGAAGTACAAAAATAAAAGGGTGCCCCCTAGTGACAGGAAAGGGTGCACTCAAGACAGTACATCTGCATTAACTGTGATACCACAGCCATAAATCTTTATGGTCTAGATAACAGCATATGTTAGATGGGAGGTTGTAGCATTAGCTCCAGTCTCCAGCCCTTCACTTCCCACTTTAGCCCCATCACTTCAGCGCCCCCACCCCCCTGTCTCCAAGTCTCAGTCAGGGAAGTGACCTTTTTTAGAAATCTCCTTTTGACTGATGGACTAGAGAGAGAACCACTGCAGGTGGTGCCGTCAAAATCCATTTAGATCTCTGCCACATCCCCAGACACCAAATCAATCTAAAGACTGAGCCCTAAAAAAGCAGGTCCCCTTCTTTAAGCAGCATTCAGATCTTAATCGAGTTGGAGAGCGTGTGAACGCTGATGCGTCATGTCTGCGGATATTGGCTCGGAGGGAACTGGCTAACTTTACACAATTAAAGCTCATTTCCCTCGCACCACCTCGCCATCTCTCCTCTTCACAACTGCCAATCCTGCTGGTAACTCATTTGAAGCCGATTCCCCGCTGACAGCAGATCACTTTCCCCTCATTTGGGAGAAAAGTCATTGTTCATTGATGTCCTCTCACAGTGTGGAGCAACATCAAGAGACGACTTGTCTTTCAAAGGGCTCTCATGATTCACATTTTGAACTGATATTTAAAAAGTGTATTCAAAGAAAAGGAGAGGCGCCTTTCAAGTACACAACAAACGTTTCATGTGTCGGTGGAGAGCAAAAAAAAATGGTGCATTCATTCATATTTATGCTTTCAAATGTGTATTCTAAGCTACTACAATAATCACTTTTATCTTAATAATGGCAGAAATATCTAAGTGTAATGTCCTAAAGAGTATTATTACATAAGCTGATTGCAAGTCTGCATTTTTTTAAAAGTCTGCAGCATTTTCAAATTTTTTCAGCTCATTTACTTTATTTTACAGGTTTTATGCACTCTTACTGCTCACATCAGGGCTGTTTCCAGATGCAACCGGCAGCTGTTCTCAGCAAAAAAAACATCGAAGACAACGCATACACAACCTGCCCAGCACCTGAGGGTGGGCAGCTGTACTAGCTGAAGGCCAGAAACATAACTTGAATGAATGATCCTATGATGTCAGCTTGAAAAACAATATGTGAGCTTTGCTTCCTGTTATAAAGCAACATATGCACTATAAAAAGAGCACAAAAGTATTGCTTCGTAGCTATAACCATATCAAAATATTCAGTTGAAATAGATGCAAGTTTATGTTCCTTCCACCAATTTTATTTACTTTGATGGAGACTAAACATGTCAGTGAAAACAGGCTTAGGGAAGAGGTCAGTCAGAAGCAAGGAGCAGCAAATTCAAGGAGGAAAACACAGTGCCGCAGATGCATGAAACGCATGAAAGGATTCATTTAAGCATGCAGAGCGCTGAGTTTTATTAACATGAAAAGCTTTTGCTTCCAAGGGGGCATGAAAGGGAATCCTGAGCTCACTGACTGGATGTTTCTTTGTTAATCATACCTTGGGAATCATAAAACTAAAATTGCCGTATCGTTTTTATGGTCACAAGTGTATACTTTAGACCTTTTATCCTAAAAAAAAAAAAAACGATATGTATTTAGCACAGCTCTTACTCTTACTCTTTTTTCTTTTTTTTTTGCTGATGATTTAACCAGGAGCCTGTTATGTTGTAAAAAGTGCTGCAACTGTGAGCCACAGAAAGCGGCATGTGTGAATAAAATTAACAACACTTTTACTTCTGGAACCAAAATGTTTCCAAATAGCCACAATTTCAGATGTAATCCCCCATAAAGCCAAAACCATTTGGAGCCTTTTCTCCCAGTTTACCTTGCTTAAGAATGACTGCTTGACAGCCACGCTTCCACTGAGACCATTTCTGATCAGACTTCAGCAAACAGATCAACTTCTTTTAAGGACACACTGCACACCGTGCTGAGATATGCCAAGTTTTCAGGTAATAGCTCTTTGGGAATCAGCTTGTTGGGGTAAAAATACTATTTTATGCCTATCACACCGTGTTATCTTTGCCATTTTTGTAGATTCCACTAAAGAAATTGCAACAAATTGTGTTTTTGCGATAGACTACTAGCAAGAAAGTTACAACAACAACAAAGATACAATTTCAAATTGATTCTTTGCTAAGTTGTCGTCTATACAGGATGTAGACACAGCACCGCTTCGTCCCTTTTGTTAGGTGGCTTTTTTATGCTTGAAGGATTCATGGGTCAGTGTTAAGTGGTTTATCAGAAATAAAACATTTGTCTGTAAATGCTCCAGTACAAGAACTGGACTGAAAATGAGTGAAAAAGCAGCCAATGTCCAAAGAAAGCCATCGAAACCCTCAGAAACTCTGGAGAAAACTATTGCTCAAGACCACTTTTAAAAAAAATGGTCTGGCACCTTGGAAGCAAAATATAAAGAAGTGAGGGGTGCTTCTAGACTTTTCCATAGTACCATATTTATATATTAATTATAATATTTTTATGATAACAAAAAAGCTGTTTTTGATGCTCTCAGTCAGACTGGGTAATGTCTGTGACTCACCATGCTGGGCCTCCCTCTGCTCCAGTTCCTGTCTGAGTTGCTGCCGCTGCTCCTTCATCCTGGCGAGCTCCTGGCTGCTCCCTGAGCTCAGGCTATGCAGCCTCTTGGCCAGAGCCTCAAGCCGGTCCCGCTCCAGGTACACCGCCTTCATCTCAGCTTTCAGTTCCTTGGCACTGCTGAAGTCATTACCTGCACCGGTGCACCACAGGAGGACATTATGCTTACGCTGCCCATTAATGAGCTTCTTGATCATTAATAGCGTAATTAAGTGAGGCTAATGGTGGGTGATCCAAGTAAATGAGGTAAGTAAAAAAGTGTAATGCAGCAGGGATGTATTGGGGTGTGGTTGAGTGGAAAGATACCTGAGATGGCTGCCAGCTTGGCTTCATGCAGTGCCAAGAGCTGTGTTTCAGTCTCACTGACTTTCCTCCTTAAGCTGCTGCCCAGTCTCTGACTCATGACCACCTGGGGAAAAGAAAGAGAAGAACATGCAGAGGAGAGTGCGGGGTGGGGTGGGGGGGGTGGTAACTAACAAAACCTTTGCAGACACATGGATCCCACAGGAGGCAAAGCTCATTTCCAATTCTGCTTTCATTTTCTTTTTGACACTCATTCTTACAAGACCTTACAAATTCATTTCCGTCCTTCTGTGTTCGCTCTGCTTTGAATACACAGCAGAGCATCAACGCCGAAGTGTTACCTTTGTCTATAACCTTTAGAAAGAAAGAGAGTTCTTCAGCTTTCACGTGGACAGACAGGGAAATGTGAAATCCTCATAAGAGATATCATTAGAAAGTCAGAGAGGAAAAAGCCCCTGAATGTCACTGCCTGATGGGGATGCAGCACCTCAGCCCTGAGGTATTCACAAAGGAGCCGATGGTTTCAGAAACAGCCCGTCTGGCCTTCACCTGGCCCTCACCCTGTCCTTTAAACCTCTGTTATTTCCATTGTATACACTTTGAACCACAGATAGAATCCCCATGATTCGCTTCCTTCCTTTTAGGAACTGCTTTTCACTGCTCAAAGAGATTTGGATCCAGATTTTCTGACGCATGTTTTCCTTAAATCTGCCACAGTGATGCTGTGCAACGCTTTGAAAAGGCAGTCAAATAGGCTGGTATTTCTGAGGCAGAACATCCCCAGAGAGTTTTTCTTCGCACAGAAATATAGAAAGCAGGTTTTTTTCAAACAGGCTTGTGTAATTTTATTTCATGCATTACATGAAGTGGAAATATTTTTTGAGCGCTTTTCAAACTGTAGAAATTCTGACATTGCCGATTTAATTTCAAAACATCAGGCTATTTGTCAATTCTGAAGAAAGTCAACGGAGAAAATGAAAGTTACTTTCATGTCAGCAATCATTTTGTCACAGCAGGTGAGCCATTTTCCACTTGGTGAATAGATCATCTAAGAACCAAGCTTTTCATTTTAGCTTAACAATGGACATTTTGTGATTGTGGTAAATGTATATCTTGGTAGAAAGCCACTATAATCCTTTCAGGAGAAGCGGCAACATCAATCAGTCATTTGATGACGGCACAGCACAGTGACACAAACTTTATAGAGCTAACTCTGTGCTGCTCTCCCTATTCCAGATAGATAGATAGATAGATAGATAGATAGATAGATAGATAGATAGATTATTTTTCTGGTCTGTCCGTTGAGCAGTTCTGTGAGAGCAGCCTTCCACTGAACACACTCCTCTCTTTCACTACAGTGCTGTGTAATGGGTGACTGTCATTGTCCATGATAGAGAGCAGTTTGTCCATTGTCCTCTCTGCCACT
>VUQK01004719.1:7963-21197 GCA_015106715.1 Bujurquina vittata | reverse complement strand
CAACACAGTGACACAAACTTTATAGAGCTAACTCTGTGCTGCTCTCCCTATTCCAGATAGATAGATAGATAGATAGATAGATAGATAGATAGATAGATAGATAGATAGATAGATAGATAGATAGATAGATAGATAGATAGATAGATAGATAGATAGATAGATAGATAGATAGATAGATAGATAGATAGATAGATAGATGATGCTATGTGCAACACTGCTATATTTGGATGTCACCTAAGAAGTGTCATTTTGATACCCACTGGATCATCTCTAGTTGGTCAAAATGGCAACCCTGACCTCTATCTTTCATTTTGGGGAACAGGATGATGTTACAGGGAGACAAATCTGGTGATTAGAACTTTTAAGTGCACTGTGATAAGGCACAAAATGGTACACTGACGCACACTACAACTGAGGTTGTATGGTTTGAATGGACTCTTGCAGATGCCTCAAGATGTTACAGCAGCGCTCCATGCTGAAAGTCATACCCAAGGCTATTCTACTTCAGGCTGCTGTCTGGCCTCTAAGTCATAGCTGGAGACTCAGTTCTCATCATCAGTGATCATCTTTGACATGAAAAATTCTGGTCAGTTTGACACAGACACTGACTGCTTCCTGGGCAAGTTTGAGGTCTATTCCGGGGCCATGTACAAGTGGCCATAACAATACTTCCAGGGAGAGATCCAAATGCAGCAGTAGCACGAAACCAGTGCAAAGATTCTCAAGGAGGCAACCCCGAAGGGAAGAGCAGCTACATCTCAATTTTTTGCTTCTTATGGTCACAAAGCCTTCTGATTACACCGTGTACATAGATAAGCACAAAGGAAAAGCAAACTCTTCATAAGCAAGAGTTAATTCTAGTTAAACAGCAGCATACAAACCCAATTATACACACATAAACACAATAAACTGCAAAATCACAGCATTAGCCAAATTTAAAGTTGTACTCATTTAATGAATGAGTTCATCCAATTTGTTTAAATGCATTTTTTTCCATCAGGCTGCTATATTTTACAGATGAGATAGAATTTATTCAAAATGACAACTCCTGCAGCTGCTTCTGACTCTTGCAAAAAGAAAAAGAAAAAGGGGCATTAAGAAATGGAGAGTTCACTGCCTTTTCAAAAAGAAACAAGCACCCGAATACACACACTGACATTTTGTACACTGAAAGTGGCACAAGACACATAATGTCTATTCTGACTTGCTAGTTATTAGATATTCACACACACTCAGTCATTGTTAGCATGCTGAGAGGAGAATGAGATGTTACAGAATAAATCAGGTCAGAGGAACAGTGGCTTACCTTAGCAGTGGCTTCCTTAATGGACAGATTTATTGCCTGCTCCTGTTCCTGGAGTCTACAAAATAAAAACATAAATGTAACGGTGCAGGACTAAAGGTAATTTCTTTCATTTGGCAGATGAAATCAGGAGATATTAAAAAGTAAGGTCTAGATGTTTTTTCTTTCTGGTTCCTGCTCATCTAGCAGCTAATCACTTAATTGTTTGCAAACTATAAAAACAGTTATGGACTCTTGTGTAGCCTTTGTAAAGGAAAGTCTTAAGAGTTGATTCTAGTGGATTGGGGCAATTTTTCAATGACAAGTTCAGTTGCCCTCTCCATGAATCACCTCCTTATCATGGTGCTGGATCCCGGGGTCTATGTTGTCCAGGGGCTTCTTCGCCCTTATTCGCTCTTCTCCCAGGGGAATTGGTCCTGGGTGAAGACTGAATCAGATCCTTATGAGAGGAAGATCAAGGGAACAGTTTACCCTGCACAGAATAGGGTTACCGAGGCCCCACCCTAGAGCCAGGCCTGGGGAGTGGGCTCGAGGGAGAGTGCCAGTGTGTGTCGGGTGGCAGTCAAGGATTGATTCCCAGCTGGCGACTGGGGCATGGAACGTCACCTTTCTGGTGGGGAAGAAGCCTGAGCTAGTGAACGAGGTTGAGAGATACCAGCTAGATATACCTGGGCTCACCTCAACACACGATGAGGGATGAGTTGCTGCCCCAAGTGGAGAAGTTTAAGCATCTAGGGGTCTCGTTCACGAGTGAGGGAAGAGGGTAATGGGAGATTGACAGATGGATTAGGGCTGCGGCTGCAATGATACAGACACTGCACCAGTCCATCGTAGTAAAGCGAGAATTTGAGCAGTGCCCAAAAGAACAAGATTGTAGACTTAAACAGCAGAAATGAGCTTCCTCCAAAGCGTAGCTGGCCTTTCCCTTAGAGATGGGGTGAAGGATGCTGTCATCAGCGAGGGGCTCAGAGTAGAGCCGCGACTCCTCCACATCGAAAGGAGACAGTTGAGGTGGTTCGGGCGTCTAACTATAATGCCTTTTCGGCTCCATCTGGGTGAGGTGTCCTGGCCCCGGAGTAGACCCAGGACTGGCTGGACAGATTATATGTCTCGGCTACCCTGGGAAAACCTTGTGTTCCCCTGGATAAGCTGGAGGGGGGAGGGAAGTCTGGATTTCTCTGCTTAGGCTGATGCCCCTGGGACCCAGCCCCAGATGAGTAGAAGTGGATGGATGGATAGATGGATGGATGGATGGAAGTCACACAAATATATTGAGCCACCCCTCATTTCTTTATATTTTGCTTCCAAGCAGCCAGACTTTCCTGTACAAGTGGTCTTGAGCAATAGTTCTCCAGGCTTTCTGAAGGTCTTTCAAAGTTTATCTTTGGACGTTGGCTGCTTTTTCACTCATTTTCAGTCCAGCCCTTTTACCTGACCATTTTCAGATAAATATTTTTGTTCAGGGTTTTTTTGTTGTTGTTTTTGTTTTTTGTTTTTTTTTGTTTTTGGTTAAGTGACTTAACGCTGACCTATCAATCATTAAAGGACAAAAAGGTACCTAACTTAAGGCATGAACCTGTGTTGTGCATACATATATCAGAGAACTTGGCAAAGAACTTTATACTGGCAGCTTGTCGTGAAGACACAATTTTATTCCTGTTGTTGTTTGCTGAAGCCTCATGGAATGGTCTCACTGGAAGGGTGGCTGTCAAGAAGTCCTTCTGAAGGAAGGAAAAGGAGGAGAAATGGCTGTGGTGTGCCAAATTACACAAGAACAGGGCTTCATCAATATTTATGGAGGAGGACAGAAGAGAGGTCCAACAGCGGGGTCTACAGCATCTGTAAAACCTGTTTGAGGCTCTGTCACAGTTTGGAGCTGCATTTCAGCCACTGGTGTTGAAGATCTTGTCAAAACTGATGGAATAACGAATGCAGAAAGGACCATCAGATTTTGATCACCATGCAGTACCATCTGGAATGTGTCTGATTTGCAACGGCTTCATTTTTCAGCATGACAATGATCCCAAACACACATCCAATGCAGTAAAAGCACACCTGGATAAACACACACAATGGAACACAATCAGTCATGGACTGGCCTCCCCAGAGCCCGGACCTCAACATTACTGAAGCAGTGTGGGATCATCCTGACAGAGAACAGAACAGAGTTCAGGCTGTGCTGAAGAATAAACTGTATTGTACTGTACTTCCATGTATGTTTGCACATTTCAATAAATTGCTCCAACTATTTTCTGAGCAAAATATACATTTTTGCTCAAATCTTTGCTCAACGCAAACCTTTTCAGACAAAAAGTGCCGCCAAACAGAATGAATTGTTTGCACACTGTCCATTAGGGTGTAAAAAATTAGGCTGATACTGTGTGCAAACATGGGCTTAAGAGGCCTGCGTTTTGAGGTCATGCGCTTTAAATTTTGCATTTGAAATCAAATGCTGTAACCAGCGAAGCTTGAGCCAGCAGATGGGTAGCTTAGTTTAGCGTGAGAAAGAGAACCAGCGAAAGCGAGTCTGCCTTTTTTGGAAGTACTGTGCTTTGAAAATAAACTCATTTACATCAAAATAAAGGAAAAGCTGAACCTGAAAAACATCTTCCATGATAAAATATGTATTTTCTTTAACTGGCCTGTTGGATTCAACTCTCACTAATATTTCAAACAATAAGGGAAAACAGGACAAACCCATTAAGGTCACATTATTTGGTGACAGATCTAAATCAATTACAAGATGGAGAAAAAGGAGCATAAAATCCATTATGCACAGTACAGTCACCTTGAGACAGTCCCAATTGTCTCACAAAAATCATTATGTCCTTTCTGTGTTATTCAAGCTGATGTTCAGAGTGAGTCAGAGTTAAATGTTGTCTTTGAACATCAGTGTTAAAGCACAGAGTGGATTTCTTTAATTCAGTGCTCGTGTGGGGAAAAAAACTTGATATGAGACCGAAATATCCTGTGTTGTTTGGAAAAAGGGGGGACTGCAACACAATCATCACCGTGACCCGTGGCATGCCACCCACAGATGTGCAGCTGAATATCCAATCTGAGGTCGCAATTTCAATCAGCAGCGAGAATAAATGCATTTCAGCTGGGGTGAGAATAAGCCACATATCAAATTATGCTAGCGATGGTGGGTCACACCGCAGAGAAGGCGATAAGTACAATTTACATGTCTTTTTAACGAGTGGCAAGACGAAGAGGCTTTCCACAGTGCTCCCTTGCAGGCTATTAACTTCAGAGGATATGATGCAAAGTAATCATTAGCATCTGAGAAAAAAGCCATTAAAATTCAAAGCAGGTTCAAGCAGGTGTGAGAGAAGAAGACTAAAGTCACAGAGGGATCAGAGGAATGAAGAAAAAGTAGCTGTCCTCCCTAAATGTAAGAAACAAGTCATTCCTGAAGTGCTTTACATTACATCCATTTGTCAGGGAGCGTTTGTTTATAAAGACCTACAATACGTGAATTCAACCTCTCCAGGAACAATAACTAAGAGGCATCAGATGCTGCACGGGCAGACCTGCCGATCAGCGAACAAAGTGAGCAATTTTGCCTGTAAGCTGGGAAAAAAAAGTGTAATTTTTCATGTAAATGCAAGGCTAGGTGTCTTCTGTGCTGTTACTGGAGGTGTTGATTTGGTTGAAAAATGATGGTGTGATTTTGACAATTCTGCTGGAGGATTTATTCAAAGTGCCACTTTGTCTGAGGGTGGATGAAGCTGAGAGGCAAAGACTTAGAAACAGAAGATCATCACTGACACATCAGCTTCAAAACAGGATAATTAAATGGCAAGAAAGTATGTAACATGATAAAAGAAAAAAACCCTATGGACAGACTGTCACTAGCATTTGTAGCTCTTTGTAGCTCTTTAGCAGCCCCAACTGGACACTGCAGGTACTGCACAATTAACTGCTTCATAAGTAATAATACTGGTCCTGGTTGAATGTCCCTGGCTGCTTCAGTCTGCATGCCCAAGTATCCTTGGGCAAGGCACTAAACCCCGAGTTGCTCCCGATGTGTTCATCAGTGTGTGATTGTGTGTGTGAATGTTAGAGATTTAGAAAGTGCTTGTACAAATTAACCATTGCAATGGATATGTGTTCCCGTATTCTACAATTAGAATAAAGACTTTGCGCTTAAAACTCCACTCCTGCTGTCAGAGGAGGAAACAGTCGTACGGTGGATAAACAAATGCAGACATCATGGCTGTCATGGATGATGTGTCAGCGTCGGGGCTTGTTTTCTTCATTCCTCACATAGACTGTGCCCATTCCTCTACCGCATATGAATGTGTATTTACACACAGTGTTACCAGCAGCCAATCATACAACTGCTGAGTAATGGCTTTACATATGAAGGCCCAATCAGGTGACCCTTTTCACAGTTTAGGTTTTAGATCTGGCTTGACCAATTAAAGCAAGACTGACTGGAGAAACCAGCATGAAATTCAAAAGGAAAGAAAATGTTTTCTTAATGCTCAATTTCCACTTTTCGCATACATTTGTACATTTTCTTAACTATGCTTAACTACATATGAAGAGCTGAAGCAGATCCTGGACAGCAAAAAGCCACTAATATGTCCAAAGATCTGCAGGGAGGGCTGTGATCCCCTCATTTGGAGATGACTTTCTTTATTCTTTATGTAAGACATGAGCATTTTTCCCATAATGCACTCCTATTCCAGAGATCAGCACATTTGAGCATTGCAAAAAAACAAAAACAAAGGAAGCAACTGGTGTGAGGCTTCTTCCTCTTTCCTGATGATGTGCTTTGGTTCACGAAAACACAGATTTTTATGGAGCTGACCTGAGCATGGAGGGTGGACGAGAGACGGAGATCTGTGTGCGGTTTTCCGAAGTGATGAGGTCCTGGAGGGTTCGGCTCATGTCGTGAAGCTGGGCCATGCTGCAGCACCTCAACACGGAGCCCTCCAGCTCCTCAGCCTCCACCTGCTGCTCTTCCTGCTGGATCTGCTGCTCCAGACACCGACTGCGATCCTTCAGCTCCACCAGCCTCTGCTGCAGCTCTGCGATCTCCTCCTGCACAGGCGGCACAAGGTTCGTTTTCAGGTTTTCCGTGTGTGTTAGAGATAACAGTGTTTTATATGGAGCTAATCGGGACCCTAACAGGTAAAATAAAATGAGGGAGTAGTACTTACATTTTTCAAACCAGTAAATTAAATATTAAATTTAAATACACAGCCTGAAACAGAAAGATTTCAGATACCCACAGGTCCTTCTGTGAGATATTAGCATTTATCAGAATAATTATGTAATAGTTTGAGTTTGATATTTAAGTATCAGCTGTGAGAATAGTTTTTATTCCTCCGCTTATTATTAGTTCACTGTCAGTGTACATACTGGTGACAGTTGTGCTTGTTTTAGAATTTTTTTTTTTTTTGCATGAGGAAAAAAAATATTTTGTTAAATCCTCAGAGGAATGATAACTCAGACGAGCCTGGGGTACAAAGCGGCGCGATGTGAGCAGAATTTACCTCAACGAGCCGCTTCTCTTGTATCAGACGTTCTCTTCGTTGAAGTGGACCCTGTGATGAGTCGGATCGCTCCCCGGCATCAGGCGCTGCACAGTCCCTGCCAACCAGCCACCAGATAGCGCAGTCATTACTAAAGTTACGACAATGTTTTGTGTTTTTTTAACACCTCTTTCTGTGAAAGCTAAAGTGAAGGGAAGCTGGGGAACATATGGTTGTATATAATCACCTTTCCACTGATTCTCATTATATAACTTTGGGAAATATGCTGTTTATCAGAGTTTATCTAATCTTTTGATTATATATTTGTTCAGGATGCCCTCTGAGGAGGCCCCACCTGATTTCCTTCCTGTTACAAGAGCTATTTTTGAGAGCTCTCCCCCTTTTGCTCTTGGCTACAATGTTAGAACAAAGGAGACAGAACAAGCTTGTGGACTCAAATAAACCATATTATCCTGAACAATGGCAGTTTATTCCAATAAAAATATATGTTTAAATAAATGATGTAAAATATAAAATGAACAAAACTGGAAAACTAATTTTAAACCTAAATCCATTTCATATTACCTTTATATAGTTAATATGTATTTAAATATTAAAGCCTTTCAGCTAATGTGGTAAAAGCGTCACTGACCTGCGCTGACCGCAGTCTCCCCTCTGGAGGGCGCTGTGCACCGCCTGTCTGAGCCTCTCAAGGAACAGAGCCACACTGGGCTGTTGGGATGGTAAACCCAGCTCGAGAGTGCTCCGTTCTCTGGACAGCTCCTCTAACTTTTTCCCGAAACGCTCAGCTGAAAACATACATGCACAAATGCAGAAAAACATCACACTTATTAACAAGTAGTTTCAAGTGCAGGTACTGTAATGTGGCATTAGAAATATACCTAAGGTATTCTTCTATGTGACCTACATTTGCTAGAATAAAACTGCTGCAGACACATCAGTCTTTATTGAACTATCCAATTAGCCCTTTATCAAGCCACTTAAGGAGGGCACATTTCTGCCAATAGGGTTCAGTTCTGAACTTGCTGTTTTTATGAATTCTGGCTAAAAAACAAAATTAAAAAACCGCATTTCTTGGCTCTGTAAACATATATGATTCTGAAACTGTATTCAATCAAGTCTGGTGGGTTCGTGGCTAAATTTAAAAAAAATGGCATCCTCCATATCCACTGACTGAATGTACAGATCTCATCAACACTCTGCAAGTGGAAAAACAGAAAATTAAGCGCGTAAGGTACAGCATTAACAGGCAAGAAGCACACTGGACACGGCCCAATACACTGACCCAGATAATCAGCACCTTCAGACAGAGGTACAGTATAAAGAAACGTGTATCTAAAGCTTATTTAAGCTGCTTTTATCCCAGTATGCAAGAAGTTGGTTAGAATGCAATTTTTTTTTTTTTTGCTTTGTTTTGTTTTCTTGGATTATTTAGAAAAATATTTAGGTCAGGGTCTTAAATTAATGCAATTTTATCTACAGGTCTTCAGTAATGTGCAAATTATATTTGCTAGGTTTGAGGCCTTGTTGTTTCTCAGTATTCAAAAGGGAATTTGAATGTGGAAGCCTTTCCTACTAACTTTTCCTGTAAATTCATATAAATAAATGTGAAATTTGATTTGGGTTGACCTAATAACTCCTCTGCTTTCTGTTTTAAGCCATATAAAATATTCTCGTCATAAGAAGGTTTGAAAAAAGAGTCAGTCAGTTTCCTGAGGTATGTACGACGCAGTCGGTGAACAAAGGCTTTCTTCAGCTCTGTGTAACGTTCAGGCGTCCACTCTCACATGTTCTATCAAACAGGTCATCTCAGTACGACCCACAGCAAATTAGCAAGAAACTTAATAAAGAGGCTGACATCAAAGAGATGAATGTTAGGACCCAAACATGTGAGTGAAACCTGGATGAGTTAGAAGGTTAGCTCATGTTAAGCTGCTGTGGCTTTCTGGTCACTCAGTCAACACATTTTCACTCTTTTCTCTATACTAACTTTATCGTTTATAAAGGCTTTATCTCATCAACCTTAACTGAAATGGCTAAACTGAAGGTTTACCTGCATCATAGTCGTCATCCAGAATAGCTTTCTGCTGGAGCCTCTGCAGCTTCAACATCATGGACTCAATCTGAGAGACAGCAAACAGAAGACAGAACAGGTTACTCTACAGCTCATGGCCTTTTAAACAGTCAATACGTGCCAAAAAAGAAGTGGGTGCAATGACTGTCTGGTCAGAGTGATACTGGTGGGTCAGTAGGCTGAGGAACGGGCATGACACTGACTGGAGTACTTAAGCATTTTACTCTGCTTTCAAGTTTAAGTTCAGGAGCTCAAATATTGTGTCAAGATGAAAAAAAATTAAACATATAGTGGAAGATTTCTCAAAACAGTTTTTATCAGGTAAAATCAGGGATTATTTGACCTCTTCTGATCTGTAACAGATTCAAACTCAAAGCATGAGAGTTCATCTCTATGTGCTTTAGTCTCATCATTTGTTTAAATGAATGCAATGTAAAAAGTGAATGAGTATCAGGAGTCTGTCTCGCCCACCTTGGTGTGAGTGCGGTTGTTTTGGAGGCAGTCTTGCAGTACGCCCTCATACTTCTTCAGCAGGTTGTCCCAGCCTTGCTCCGAGGCAGGTGTGGCGCTCTCGTAGCCGGAGGTGACCGAGGAGGCGGAGGCAGTGTCCCAGTCCACGGAGAGCGAGGAAGTGACCTCTATATCGACAGACTGGGACTCAGAGTCAGGCAGGTGGGATGTTTCCTCCTTGTCGGCAAACGGACATTCCTGCCAAAATTTCCCATCTGATGACAGCTCCTCGGCCGGTAATGTTTGAGCAGGAGATGGCTGCTTTGAGAAACTGTGCTCAACAAATAAGGTTTCAGGTTTTGTTTGAGGCAGGTTAGATGATTTTGTTGATGGATTCAGTTGTTGTTCCTGTGTGGGTGTGGCGCTTTTGCCTGTTTTCTGGCTGGAGGTGAGTGACTGTTGGATGAAACTGAAGCTGGAGTTAAAAGAGTCCACTGGCTCTGACTGAGGGACCAGCCTTGAACTTAACCTGAGTTCATTCTGGGGCAACGAGGACTGACCCAGATGGCTGGATGTACTCTTAGAACTGCAGTCCACAGGGGAAGGAGGGTGGGTAACAGAGCAGACAAAGCTCTTCGTCTTGCAGGAGCCGCACGTGCGTTTATCAGCCTGTTGCTGATTTATTAAAGAACCACTGACTGCAGGAGCTGAACTTGGCTTTTGAGCACTGGTTGCATCAGTTATGTCAGTGCGATGTCCTGATTTTCCATTCGTAATAAAAGGGGTCGTCCTGTCCTCCTCCTCATCCTCCTCCTCTTCCTGAGTTACGCTCTGCAGTCTGGACTGCTCTCCCCTCATGTACCCTGGTCTTCGGTGGAGCCTCTTACGACCGGAGCTGCCAGATGTCCCTGATGCTCTGCCACCTGTCGATGCAGAGATTAACCATTAAGCTTGACAACACGGCCATGAGGAAGATAACGCATGACCTCATAGGAGTAGTAGGATTAACCATGTAATCATGGACTACAGCAGGAAGATGCTATGCTAAATGTGCCAATTACACAAGGATCTAAAGCAGCAGTGATCTAACAAAATGACATTGTTCTTTAAAGATAGTGCCTAACTAACTGAATTAAAAAAATAAAAAAAAAAGGTCGGGCAGATGTGTGACATTTCCCAGGGTTCTGCTCCAGCTGCTGGGAAATACCAAAGCTGCACAGTCATTTTTAAGTTAAGACATGCCTCTCTGTAGAAAAGCGGTTGCATGAACAATATTTTCTGAGGTTACATTTGATTTTTTTGATTTTTGCAAATAGTTATATTGCTTCAGAGAACAGGTTCTCAAACCATACTACACCTGTGTCCACAGCCTTAAACTGATCCGTTTCACTGGTTTATGTTTGTCACATAAGGTAAAGGGCACACATGCAAGATCTGATTCATGTTGGTCCAACAGCAAACCTGCACTGATGATGCCAGCAAGGAGGAAATCATTTTCCAGACAGTATAATGACAGGATCTGTATCTTCAGGGGCACTAAAACCTATTTATTACAGGGTATTTGGTCATAACATTTTGAAAAAAAAAAGAAAAAAAGGGTGAAACTGGTTGGCTGTGTACTGGAGCATGGAAGGAAATAGAATGCACGACGATAAATGGATTCCCATTAACGACTTTGCTTAATGACCAAAAATTTAAAAAAGAACAGCAAACCCCAGAAGATTCTATAACAGGTACCGTAGTTTCCTGAAATCCTGGCAGGAATTAATCAAATTGTGCAGATTGGGGGACTCGGCTAAAATTATGAGGTGGTGTGCCTATGCCTCAGATTTCGCACCAAATAGAACTGATAACACATTTAAGATATGGATCTTAAAGAGACTAACCACCTATCACTCATTCATCCTCAAAGGGACCTTTCAGAGTTTTGAAACCTTACAGAAGGCCCATGGACTGGCAAAGGATGATCTTTTTTGGGTACCTGCAGGTGAGACATTATTTTAATAGAAATCTCACTGAATAAAGATGATCTAAGGTTAATGGAGGTATTCCTATGATTAATTAAACCCAGATCAGACAGCAAGTTATACAGTGCTATACAGTTATCTAAACAAGAGAATACAGAATACATAAAAAAGAAGGGGGAAAAGGAAAGGTAGGTTACAAACACACAAGAAAGTTGGGAGGAAATCTGTCAACTGCAATGGGTCACGACCAGATCGAACACATGGCTGGAAAAATATTGCAAGATTTTTTATTACACCCATCCCTTTTGTTTTTTGTTTCCTTCATTGCTCTTTCGATTGGTGATGGTGCTCTCCCTAGATTTGTTCAGTTTTTGACTATCTTTGTTATTGTTCACAACTGGAATAGAGAGTGGTCCATAAAAGAAAAAAACAGAAAGGCAATATAGACAAGATCAGTGGAACTTCTGCATTCATCTTTATTTCTGATCTGGAATGTCTAAAGCTGTAATTAATGAATGTGATGAAAATCTGTCTTTCCAAATAAAAAATTATTTAAAAAAAAGAAAGAAACTGGTTGGCTGTGGGGTTGTGAGTCTTCCAACGAAAGCAATAAATTGAAAGATGCAGAAAAACTGCACAAAGAGACTCTTAAAAGTAAGGAACTAATTAAAGACATAAATTTGTCACTGCAACACCTTCCTTTTGCGTTAGAAGTAATTTAACAAATTTGTATAAAACAATAACAATTAGTCCCATTTGCACTGCACTGGCAGAGGGAGTTTCTCATAAAGCTTTCCAGTTATTCCAGTGATCACATGAGTGTTTTTGTAAAGGGGGCATAACTGAAATAGTTTGAGAACCACCGACATGGGCAATCCTTGCAATGGGAAGTGATAAAAACATACGTGCAAACAGTACTTGGTCTGAAAAGGATGATAAAGGCCAGATTGTGATGGGAGCCAGACACCTGCTGCAGGGTCACGCGATTAATAGATATAATGTGTAGGATTCAGACGAGGAGGCGCTCAAATGTTGGGGATCAACAGCCCCTTTGTGTACAGCTGCGCTGCTTCTTCTTTCACTTCTGGCTCTCAGTTTTCTCCTCCCACTCACGAACACTAAAGTTACACAGAGACACAGTGGCAGTGCGGAAAACAGAGGGATCAGTTATACTACTGTCAGATAAACACTTTAAAAAAAACCTTAAAAACAAATTCAAAATGGCAACAACAACGAAAACACATAAGAACAAGCTATTGCACAACTATAAGCCACTACAAATAATCTGTTTTAGCAGTGGGAGCGCAATTATCCTGCAACTGTATATCAAGACAGGAATGCAGGGCATCGAACAAAGCATGACCACTAAGCAACCACAGCCCACTTCTCATCACCCACTAACCTCCTATGATGCCACTCTTAAACTTTCCCATGTGACCGGAGAGGAAGAGACACAAGAAGACACCACTGAGGGCAGAATTTGTAGTGAGAGTAACACAAGCATGCTTCAATTGTAGCCACGGTGTTTATGTATGTGTGTAGTGCAGGAGACACTGTTCACTTAGAGCTTTCTGTCCACTGGGACCGAAGCTTGGTTTACACACAGGTCCATTAGTGGTTCATTGCAGACGTGGCCACTGTTCCATAACTGATGTAAGAAACCCAACACCCTCTTTAGGTTGCAAATACAACCACACACCGTCCACCATCTGCTGTTGCCAGATATTATACTAAGCCCTCTTTCTAGAACCAAGCAACTGAAAGAAGAGGGACATGAGTGTTGCTGTATACTCACCATACTTCGATTACACAAAGACAGCTCTTCCCAGTTAAGGGGAAGGAAATGCCTGAGGGCCTATTGTGTGTGTGTGTGTGTGTGTGTGTGTGTGTGTGTGTGTGTGTGTGTGTGTGTGTGTGTGTGTGTGTGTGTGTG
>VUQK01004717.1:2980-17938 GCA_015106715.1 Bujurquina vittata | reverse complement strand
GTGTCTTGCCCAAGGACACAACGCAACGCAGGGACAGGGCTCAAACCTGCAACCTTCCGGCTGAAAGGCAAGCGCCTACCCACTGCGCCACTGCCACTTGTACAATATGTGATATATTGGAATGGAAGCTAATTAGGCTGTAGGTCAACTAACACTGAGCTTATACTTACCGTTTTATTTTTTGCAAGTTTCAAAAATTCATTTAAAGTAAAAAAAAAAAAATCTAAATTCAGTGTACCCTATTTTGTACAGCCTTACCCAAAAAGTATCTGTGCCAAGTTTCAGAATATTTCAATTATAAAAGATCAAGGAGTAGCGAATTTACCTAAAGGCTGACGGATGGCTCAGTTATCGGATAAGCTCCACTGACTGACTAGTAATCTGCAGTTACTTGCAATCTTCAACAACGAACATTTTTTTCTGAGATAAATAACCCACAGAAATGCCCCACCTGTCTGTCCCGTCTTCCTGGGTACTGATTCAAAGGTTTTTCCAGAAGCAGCAGTTTTGTGATCAACCTGTGATAGCGGCTCACTGTAGAGAAATGCAAAATAATTCACAAATCAGCTCATGATCAAGGGAATATTAAACAGGAAAAAAAAAAAGGGTTATACTAACTCTTGGGGTTTTGACTGGTTGAAAGGTAGTGGTTGGCTTTTGCTGTATTTCTCTGTCACCATCTCGAGCAAGCGCCTGTAGTGCTCCTTATTATTCTGCTTTATGGCCTGGAGAATGCAAAAATTTCACAAAACGAAAACGTAAGGAGGTTCATATTTTTAAACATTGTTTGATGTGGAGAAAAGTGCAATTAAAATATCTTTGTATACAGTACTAATCAAATGCTGAGTGAGGCCAAACTTTTGATTGGTGCTTTATATGCAAATGACTGACTAATTTACCTCTTCCACAGTAAGACTGGGCCTGTGGCAGCGGTTGTGTCCAATGCCATTGCATGTTGGGTCAGAATTTGCATTTCCCACCCGGAGAACAGGCCTCGAGGGCAGCAGCTGGAGGGACCCTCTCCTCTCCCTGTCCTTCCCCCTCTCTGCAGGGATCGTTGCCCCACTGGGAAGAAAGAAAAAAAAGAATTGGCACATTAGCACAGGAATTGTTTTCAAAAGGCAATGCTTACCGGGAACATTAAAGAATAAGGACAGACTGATAACTGCATACACAAAGGTTCAAAAAGCACTGAATGACATACATTACATAAATCTTGAATACTGAATCACTTGCCTGTATTTCCTCAGAGGTAAAGAGCTCTGAAAAGGATTCTTTCCACCCCTCTCATTAACTCCACCTACCGGTTTATCTTTGAAGAAAGAAAATCAACAGGTGAAAAAATTAGAGTTCTGCAATAACAAGTTAGGTTGAGATGCACCGACAGACATAATGAACGGTGCACTATAAGCGTCATCTTCACTTACCCATTCTCCATTCAGTACTGCTCAACCATGAGGTGTGGAGCTCATCTATGCCCATTAGAGCGACAGGCTGGACGAACAGAGGAAATGTAATGTAGTTACAAATGTAAAGGTAACTGTGAGGGAAAACTGTATGTATCCACGTTGATAAAGCATCACAGTATCAGAATGCGTTTCACATATAACAACTACTTGTTTTGTTAAAGGCAAAGGAGCTGTATGGACAGTTATCAGATGTAGACTACCAGCATTTTCTTAGGAGCTGCCAATTACATGGTTACCATTTACCGTCTACACAACCAGCGGTGCAATGCATTCTGGTATCATTATGTTGTGTTTTGAGAATACTAGTGAAAGGAAGATGTCCAAGACATCCCACACTAGACTAACTGCTGTTGATCTAAAGCGAAGACTCTGTCTTATTTCATTTTTTAGAGAGCCATTATTGTAAAGCACACCCCCCCCCCAAAAAAAAACCCCAAAACAAAACAAAAAAAGGCTGGCATGGTGATTAGGAGGCGCAATCATAGCCTCAATATAAGGACTCACATACATCAGCAAATTCCTGGAGGGAGACTGTTGATACTAAAAAGAACACAACAAAGAGTGTGTGTGTGTGTGTGTGTGTGTGTGTGTGTGTGTGTGTGTCCCACAATTTTATTTGTTTCAATTAAGGATGGCAACGCATATAAAACACAGATATGACTAACATACACCTTGCACAAACATGAATGCTGGCAACAGTGTTGGCTACTTACGTAGGTTATATTGTAGGCTCTTCAAAGATTCATTGCAGAAGTCTAAATAAGGTGTAATAGCTTCTCCATCAAGTCTAACAGGTGTGTGTCCACCTATCATTACAACTCAACTTAGAACTTGTGGTCCAATCATTACTGCAGAGCATTTTTCTATTTGATGAACTCTGATACAGGGCAGCAAACTCCAAATGTATGTCTAAAACGCAGACAGGGCACGCACCTTTGTTTCTTCGTGAAGTCTGGGCTTCTCGCACCTTGTTGTCAGTGATTTCCGCAGCCTGAGTAAACCTGCTACCCCAGCCACAGTCTTCTTCACGAAGCTGATCACGACATCTGAAAGACAGGATGCCAGAAATCCTAATCACTGACTTCCATGTCAGGAACTTTTGAAATAAACATCAAGCAGTTTTACTTTCAAACAAACCTCGCTTGCGTCTTTTCACTTCAACCTGCTCGCTCTGGCAAACACTCTCTGTGACATGCACACTGTAACAGGAGAAAACAGGGTTTGAGATGAGTGTGTAGTATAGTGGTTAACACATTCACCTAACAACCAAAAGAAAAGGCCCCTGGCACTAAAAATCTGCCAAATCAAAGATGTGGTGCAACCCGCTCTGATGACCCCTTGTGAATAAGGGAGCAGCCGAAAGTAGCTTCTAATTATCAGGTAACCTTAGTTTGTGTTCATCGTGAATCCTAATGAGGGTTTTTCATCCATTAATCTGCAGGTCATTCAGTAATAGTTGTAAATGCCATCACAGAATCAGTCTTTGATCTTAACAGGACAAAACCCAAAGATATTCTGTTTCCATGAGATTAAACCATAAAAAGCATCCAGACATTTTTAAGAAGCTGAAATGAGAGTTTTGAATTTAATCATTTATATTTATTTATTTATCTACCAAGCCCATAAATACTGGCAATTATACATTTAAATTAAGACACTAATCATTTGCTTATTAGAGAAGTCTTTAGGACTCCAGCGAACGAAGGTGAGAGCCATTATCCACAAATGAAGAAAACTTGGAACAGTGGTGAACCTTCCCAGGCCGGCCTACCAAAATTACTTTAAGAATGCATCGACAACTCATCCAGGAGGTCACAAAAGCAATACAACATCTAAAGAACTGCAGGCCTGACTCATTTAAAATCAGTGTTTCTGATTATAATAAGAAAGAGACTGGGTCAAAATTGTAACCATGGGAGAGAACGAAAAGGACAAAAGGCTGGTTTCACATTTGCCAAAAAACATCTTGATGATCCACAAGATTTTTGGGAAAATATTATGTGGACTGAAGAGATCAAAGCTGAAGTTGAAGAAGGTGAGAATTCTGTTACATCTGGTGTAAAACTAACTGCATTCATTTAAAAAAAAAAATCATAACCGTCAAACATGCTTGCTTTGCTGCTTCAGGAACAGGACTTACAGTAATTTATGGAAGCACGAATTATGCTCTGTTTATGCACTGAAGCTCAGCAGGACAATGTGATTCAAAACACAACAGCAAGTCCACCTCAGATACAAGTGGCTAATCTTGTCTCTAGTCCACCTCTGGATAGCTCAAAAAATAAAAATAAAAGTTTGGACATAAATGCGATGGAGATGTTTTGGCATGACCTTAAACAGGCTGGTCATACTCGAAAACTCTCCAATGTGGCTGAATGAAAAGAATTCTGCAAAGAAGAGTGGGCCAAAACTCCTCCACAGCGATGTGAAAGACTCATTGCCAGTTATCACAAACACAATGGTGGCACAACCAGTTATCAGGTTTAGGACACAATTTGTCACACAAGGCCAGATAAGTTTGAATAACTTTATTTTCTTAATAAACGAAATAATTTAAAAACTGCATCTTGTATTTGCTAGGGTTATCGTTGTCTAATGCCAAAATTTGTTTGATGACCTGAAACATTTAAATAATAGCAGTGTGTTGTTGATTTGTGCTTTCGCTGTGACTGTACTTCATGTTAGTTGTCATCTGGGTGATCACTGATGCCGGTACAAATATTATGTAAGCACACTTCTTTAAAATAGCTAAACCGTGCTGCTTGTTCACCTAAATTGCTGCTTATCTGAAATGTTTCTAGTATTACAACAACTTTAATTACTAAATCTAGAGCCAACTCAAAAGTTAATGTTAGCTAGCTGGACGGGATCATTTCAGCCATGAATATTCAAATCATTACATACTCGAGGGAATAAAATACCGTGGCGAAGTCTGAACTATTAATGACAAAAGAGAGAAACCTTCTTCAATCACCGACCTCTGGTAGTTCCGTTTAGCAGGTCTGCAGTGGCTCTCCTGCCGCCAAGCTGTCTCTTTCACGCCCGGTCGGGTGGGTACCTCGGCGCTAGCGTTACCTTTCCCGGACCACTCGGTGGGGTTTTGCCCCTTAATGGGCTCAAACAGCGACGAGATTCCGTCAAATATCCATCCATACATCCCAGACAAATACGAGAAAATTGTAACGAGGTTTTCAACACGGGCCAGGACTATTTCTCCGCAGGTAAGATGTCAAAACAGCAATCTACGACACACCACCCAGCATTACCTTAGCATTAGCGTCGCTGCGCTGAAACGCCAAGAATGTGCGTAATTCCGTGTTGACGTTTCTACAGAAGGCGAACGTTTTATACAACAAAAGAAACCGGCTGGGCGGTGTTCTAGACTAACGCTTGACAGAGACAACAGGTAAAATACAGAATACAAAGCGGCGTTACAGATGTGATAAACAAACGCACCTCTGCCTCTGGCCTGCTCAGGAGAGCGACAAGTGAAGTTAGAGCGTTATTTTATACTTAAAACAACGCCCTTGATCTACAAACATTACAACTAAAAACATTTGTTTAAATAATTTCCAACAATAAGCCTTTGACATAAAGCCCTAATGGCTAGAAGTCAAAACTTCTAGCATAGGTCCATTTTTTTTTCACAATACTAAAATCAGCATGTAAATTATTGGTTGCGGGGTGGGGTGTATGGTCTCTTTTTATAACTTTTCAGCAAGTGCCAATTTAGTTTTTGTTGCTATTGATAATTTTCCTGGCAGAGATGGAGCAGTTTTTGTTTTTTTTAATCTCAAAGAAAACTTAAAGTCCATGAATAAAACTATCCCATTTAATTAAATTCTTATTAGAAATTCTTTGTTATTACACACTTTTTTATGCAACGAAATTCTGTTTGACAGCTCTCCCTTCTTTCACGGCAACATATAAATATGAAAAGGCTATAAGTTACACAAATAATAAATAAAAATATATACAAGAACAAACACAGAAACAAGAAAATAACAAATATAAAAAAATCGAAATGGCAATCAAAGATGAGGTAATACAGGCCTAACTTAAAGTGCGGAGTGTGAAGCGCAAAGGCCAGTGGGATGCAGTTTATTTAAATCTGGACTGGCACACTGCAATCAGTATGCAGGTCTGCAAAGGTAGCGATTTGTTTGTCTGCACCAAAATGCTCTCGACTTTACCCCATTTCAATATTCTTTAATAAAAACTTGGACTGGATTAAACAGAACGAAAACATTAACATCTTTATTTCCATAGTTCAGTACTGGTCAGTAGTGTTTTGACAGACTACAAGAAACAGTCAACCTGGTTTGTAGTTACACACTTAATTTATTTACTTTATCATAAAAAACACATGTTTACAATTTTGCAGTGGTGCACTAAGTTTTGTAGATCTTTGAATTCCAGTATAAAACTAGTGCATTTAGTAACGTATAATGAACACTGATACTATTTGCAGCACACAAGATTAAAAAAAAAAAAAAAAAAAAAAAAAAAAAAAAAAAAAAAAATTGAAGAAAAAAAAAAAAAAAAAAAAAAAAAAAAAAGCCGTGTGCAAAAAACAGTTGCTTTCAAAATACTCAGGTGCAGAGAATAGAAAAATTACAAAAGAAAATAAAAAATAATTTATTATAAAAGTTAAGTAACATCCTTTCTATACATTTCTAAAAAGAGTGTAAGGCATGAGCAGTTTTGGAACAATATGCAGGCCGATTCAGTCTTGCTTTCAGGCTACTTTGGATCAGGCTGGAGAACAGATGAACCTACAAGAGAACGAGGGCGGGTTAAAAAAAATAAATTTTATATATATATATATATATATATATATATATATATATATATATATATATAATAAAACCTTTATTATCAAATTCTGGCACCATACATAAATGGTAATGAAGATAATGTTAAAAATAATCCACTGCTTGAATATAATTTCCTTTCAGTAAACAGCTTTCCTAGTTCTTCATCTGGTTAAAAAAAATTAAGATATTTCCTTTAAAATAATAACTATGTATTGGAATTACAGCACTGATTTAATGTGCAAGCAAACAATAGGGTTTTGTAGTCAAATCTAGTGATATTTTTCTCAAAACCCAAAGCAGCATGGCTGGATTGACGGGGAAAGTTATTAGTTACATAAATGGATGAACGTGTGCCATTATGATACCCTCAAAATTTCAGAGTACACTTAAAAAAAAAAAAAACAGTTTAAAATTTACACAACAATGAAGTTAAATAAAACAGGACATGAAAAAAATGCTGCTGAAATGGAATAACCAGACACATAGACAATCTGCTGTTAGCAAAGCTATCCCACTCTCAGAGGCTTCATGTTCTGCAGGGTTTTGTTACAGTGACGGCAACCATGAAATGCATCTACTAGACCAGCTCCACATCAGTACACGATGATACACATGTAGAGCCACCTGGGCTTCAAACATTGTACTCTTTCTGAATGTCTTTTGTTCTACCTCTCCATTTGCTTTTGGCCCACTTACTGTGTTAACCGGAAGATCTGACGTGTGACCAGCCAGGGTCTGAATACTGAACCACTGTTTATTATTTGTGTGTATCATTGACAGATATTTGCCTCAGGATAGAATCTTTGACAGCACAGCTTCTCGCTACTTTTGTGGTAAAAGCTCACAAAAAACAAACGTTTCAACTGATATAAGCCAACATCATATTTCCCATAAATGATTTGAATTAAATTTTAGTGAAAAACCCTGCAGGACATGTACATTTCCAGACCAATGTTATCACATAGTATTGGGACACCAGGTGTACATTGCGCTCTGTGACTAGTGACAAGTCAGCCATGAGCACTGTGCTGCTTTATCCTTTGGTGGAGTGAGTGAGTATGTTACACTCACACTCACCTGGACCATACAGGTAAAGGGGCGACAAGCAGCTCAGGTACAGCCACGTCCTGTTCTCTTGCAGCCAGCGCTGCCGATAACCAATCATATCACGGGAACAGGGTGACTGTAGCTTCCGTTCCTCTTTAGGGGGTGGGGATAAATGAGTCTTGCTTACTATGTTAGGAGATGATAGAGCACATAGATTTTTGTGGGATGTGGAAACAATTTTACTTTATTTTTTTTAAACCAATACGGTCCCAGGAAGTGTTAGGCCACACATCATAAGTCAGAATTTACCCCTATGGTAAATTGACTTGCACCAAAGTCCAATGTATACAAAAATGCATTGCTGGTTCTAGATAAACATGAAACATATCCTAAAAACTGGTGACTTAATTGGGACACGTGCATGGAGCACCAGGATCAGACCACACAATATTCAATATCAACAATATCTTTTTAGAGTTGGCAAGTCACACAGGCAATCCATAGATTCACAGATTCTCTTGATCACTTACATGGCAGAGAGAGCAGACTACACTCTAGACTCTTTACACAAAGGTGATTGTCTAGGAGCTTTTCCTCAGTTGTTCACAAGTACTTCAGGATGTACTAAAACTTTACACTTAAGCCATTACTAGGCTTACTATTGTGTAGTCCGGCTGGTGCTATAACCCAGTCCTGAAACATCTTCCCGTGTGATATTCAAATTAACCAAGTGCTCAGAACCCCTTAAATTGTGCTTGATAAACACTGACAAGATTGGGTTTGGTTTGGACTATTTAGACACCATCACCAGTGTTTTCTCTCAGGGTGTGCACTGCATGAAGTAACAGTGTGTCCACCCCTTTACCAGTGTATTGTTAGGGATAAACCCTGTGTTTGCACTGAATACCTGAAATTTCCCAATTTCTCCCTTCTTATACTAAAAGCTACTCACCTTGTCTGGCTCCCACTAGTCGCTGCTCGACTTTCTCTAGATGATGGATATATTCTGTCAGGGATCGCTCTGGATCCTGAGATGTTCCACCTGATTGTACTGAGGCCAAAGTGGTACTGGAGTGTGACCTGAAGAGTTTAGAAAGCTTATTTAAGAAAATAAAAAAAATGAAATCAAGATGAGTTGTAATAAAATCTGTTAAATGAGCCCAAACCTGTGGCGCAGCCTGAATGGTGATTTGCTGGGTGGGACAAGCGCTGACAGAGTGTCTGCGTGGACGGTACTGCTGTCTTGGTTCTGTGACGAGTCAGAATTTAATCTTGGCTGCTGTTGCCTTAAAACTTCAGTTTTAAGCCCTGTGAGGATGAACAATGAAGTAAAAAAATCTATGCACACAAAGACACAGTACGAGTTTAGACTTTCATGCAACACGTGAGTCTAAATTATGCACATAAAGCTGACCTGGCGCATGCCCATTGACAAACCGAGATGATAATCTTCTGATTGCTTTCTGCCATTTCCTCGTCAGGAACCTCATTCTGAAAAAGGGTGTGGGGTTGATTTTTATTCACAGAAGGGAAGCTTACTAGCAAATTTGTATATTCTGGTACATTTCTTACCTTGAAACTGCAATTACGACTTGTACTGCAGCCCTAAATCGTCCGAGGGGTCTACGCCTGGAGGAGAGTGGGGTTGAAGGTCGAGCTCCCATATGAGCGATAAGACACAGTGTGGCTTGTTCACACTCCTGGAATCCTCCTATCAGCAGCAGTAAGTAACGCTTCTGGTACACCAGAGCTTTCCTGAAGCTCTCAGCACGCAGGTAGCGCTCATAGTAACGCTGAACCTGCAAGTCAAGCAAAGGGTGTCACCATTTCATCACTGAAATGATCACCACGATAACAGCAATAGTCCACATCGGCCTAGTGATAGTGACCCACTTCAATGCCACTTGCATAGTTAAACCAGAAAATAGTAATTAAGTACTTTGGATTCAATATCTGTTGTTGGAAAGCTGCTGCAAAAATGGCTACTACACCCCCCAGTTTATCCTAATGTGCCGTCTACTGACCTTTGTGTTGCTGGACATGTCACTAATGGGCCTATTTTCGGTTTCTGTGGTGACCTTGGTGAGCTCATTCTCTGTGTGACGCAGCTGTCGCTCCAGGCAGGTGAGTTTGTGTTTGAGAGTTGTTCGCTCCTGGCTCAGTGATGTCACACGCTTTGTCAACTCTGAGTTCTCCTTCAGCAACGTCTCCAACAGGTTTGATGACAACTTGTATGGCATTTAAGGTAAGAAAAGACAATTTTATAATTTTTTTTACATGTGTCCAAATATATTTCTAAAGAAAATCTTACTAGTTTTGCCTTGGAAATATAATTTCGCTTCCCCTCAGGGATTAAACATATCAATACCTGCTGGTGCTGTTGTGACACGCCTGCCTGGGCTCCTTCACTGGGGAGGTTGATGTGGGGGTGCGGAAAAGGTTCAGCTTTGTGTTGCTGTCCCATGGTTTGTCCAGACAGCCGCTGAGAAGCCATCGCTCTCTCGTCTCTTTCCAGCTCTGCCAGAGTGTGCTGCAGCTCCTGCATGCGCTGCTGGTCCTGCTGCCTCAACAACTCCAACTCACACTAAAGTTAGAAATGTTCATAAGGATGTGTCTTTGTGTATATCTGCAACAGTAGTGAGAATACCAGAGAAGATTTAGATTGATGTTTCTTACCAGTTTGCCGTTTAACCTCTCCTGTCGCCTCTCTCTTTCCATCTGCTCTTGCATCTCCTTCCTTTTCTCTCTCTCCCACTGCTCCTCCCTCTCCCTCTCTTTGTCCTTCAGTAGTCGGAGTCTCTCCTTCAGCTCTCCAAGTTCCACCCCTTGGCGTCTGGAGTGCTCTCGCTCCACCTCTAAAGCCCGATTGGCTTCCTGTTTCTGTTCCTTAAGAGTATCAATTGCAACACGATTTCGGGTGGCCGCTTCTCGCTCCCTCTGAAGCTCCTCCCTCCTTGTTCTGTCCTCTTCTTCCCATTTCCTCCTGCTCTGTAGCAGCTCTGTCCTCAGTTTGTCTGCCACAGCTGCCAGCTCCTCCCCTTGCCTTCGCTCCTGCTGTAGCTGGGAGCGCAAATCTGAGATGAATTTCCTGTCTCTCGCAGCATCAGTCTCATGTCTGCGAATGAGCTCATCCACCTGCCTGGAGCAGCGGTCTCGCTCTTCATCAAGCTTCCTGTGAGAATCTGCGAGCTTTGAGTGAATTTCAGTAAAGCGTGTTTCTGCTTCAGTCAGTAGGAGCTCCAGACCAGTCTTTTCTTGGAAGCTGAGCTCTTGTTGGTGAGAAGAGCGTTTGCGTTCATCTTCTAGCTCCTTCTGGGTATCATCTAGCCGTTTCTCTAGCAGCACGCTGCGGGACTGTTCAATCTGAAGCTCTTGTCTGAGGTTGCTACACGCCACCCTCTCCTGCTCCACCTGACCTTTTAGAGACATGACCTCTGACCTCAGCTTCTCAGACGATACTTGTACAGTCTGGACAGGGAAAGACAGGGTAATCTTTGAGCATTTAAAAACAACACCACAAATACTGGCTGGATGTATACAGCAAACCAGGTTCACTGATTTTCTGTCTATATGCTAGGTCTTACATAAAATACAGTATCCATGTTTAGTCCTCCTACCTCTCTCTTTTCCTCCTCCTCTCTTCCTTTACGGAGACTTAGAGCCCTTTCCTGCTCAAGTTCTTGTTGAAGGTCGTGGACTCTGGCCTGTTCTCTCCTCAAAGCCTCCTCAGCCTCTTCTATAGTCAGCCTAAACAAAATTCCCAATGTTAATTTTACACGGTTACATTTTAATAGGTTAGATTTTAAAGCACTGGTATTTAGAGTACGTAATATACCTGAGTGACATTATTTTGTTCTTTTGCCCATGCTGAGTGTCATGTGCACATTTTAATTGTTTCTGGCTCTCCTCTAGCTCTACCCTCAGTTGGGATTCAACTCGTCCCTCAGTATGTAGTTGATCTCTGTGCCAGTTACTTTCACCTCTGTCATCAGTCTGCAAAAAGACAGTGAAAAGAAAATACAGACACGAGAAGGTATGCTCATGCTATTTCAAGTAAAACTTTTCTTACACCTGAATGACAATTTAATATTGTCATGTGAAGTAACAAGATTTAAAACAAATCATCCATTAAATAGAGGAAATTTAAAACCACAACTTAAAACATACTTGTGTATGTCTTTGTGCCATTCGACAGAGCAACTCTCGAAGTGCAATCACAGTCTCTTGCAATGCCCTCTTCTCCTGTTGCCAGCTCATGGGAGGATTAGATGATTTATCTTGGTGGTGCAGTGGAGGAGAGCCATCTTCAGCATGATGCTGCGACTGACTCAGTGAGCAGGCTTTTAAGTCTGACACATGAGATTGGGCTGATGCATTGACACGGCGCTGGGACAAGGTCAGAATTCTGCAGCTTTCTTGATAAACTTTCTTCAACAGTCCCTGAATGAAGAAAGATATTTATTTAGTTTTTCTGTCTTTTACATTAAAATTTCTACCAATTGTGTGTGAAGCTTACCTGAAGCTCAGGTGACAACAGATCATCGCTGTAGCTCATACTGCCTGCAGCACTGTCTGTGTTAGTGGTAGGGTCAACTCCTCTGCAGCGGAGATACTCAATAAATTGGGCATCCAGTCTCTCAGTCTGTTCCAGCTCCACTTTCAACCTCGCACCCAATTCTGAACTCACATCTGAATCAGAGGAGAACAGCTACTTAAGTCTTGTGAGATTCTTAATTTAACAAGAGCAACGCTGAGCAGGTGTAAATGTCCGGCTGTTTTGAATTTGGAGGGGGGTGGGTCAAAGTGCTATTACAGGAAAGTCAATATAGAATAATATGCAATTACCTTTTGGAATGCTTGTTTTTAGTGGGCTATATTCTGTACAAAACACCACACTGGCTTGTGGTCACTGAAGCGTCATGTACTGTGTTGGAATATTTGCAAAGATGTGGTCTAGCAAAGATCCATATTCAGTGGTTGGAGAATCTATGTAGCCCTTGTGATAGTGAACAAGTGTATGAAGTTTGATGAATCTAGCTTGAAGAGTATAGAAGTCATGGTAAAAACATTAAAGTTTTTATTGAATTTCTACAGTAAAAAAGGGGAGTAATCTTGTCAAAATCTGTGATAGAGTTACAGCCCTTGGTGAGCATGTAGCCCTTGTTATAGAGGAGAATTGTGTAAAATCTGAGTGGTCTAGCTTGAATGTTATAGAGGAAATGGCCAATGTTAGTTTTTGTGTGAAACAGATGCCGAAGCCAAGGCTATGACAATAGTTCCAACTTTTCCAATGGCAGTGGTTGTTGCAAAGGCTAAAAAGACTCCAATTTGTGCCATATTGTTGCATAGGATGACAAAGTGTGAATTTTCCTGCTGCAGTAAACGCAAAACATCCAGGCCGGAAAACAGTCCAACAAACTCAATATTTTGTCTTGATGTTGGAAACTCCATTTTTCTTTTTAACCTCGACCACTTTGCAGAACAAGATATACAATAACCCAGGTGACTGAAAATTTTTACAAGTGTCAGGACAGTGGATATACTCACTGCTGCCATATCCGTCACTGGCCCATTCTGGTGCTGACAAGGAAGAGGTGGAGCCAAGGGGAGATGAAGGAGTTGTTAGGTCAAGTCCTTCCAATTCATGCACCTAAGAAGGAAAAAAAATTACTTCTGAACCAAACAAAAAGAACAAACATTCCATACAACTCTGAGCTTCAGAAAAAAACTACATACTTTTTCAGCATCCAGTGAATCGAGGACGGAGTAGTTATCAGATACTGACATAGAGCGTGGTGAGTGGGTACTCTGTGTGGCTGGGTCTGGAGTGATGGTCCTGGAATATGAAGAAGGCTCCATTACAACCCTGGAAGGGGATTTGACCTGGGGGAGGTCCAGGCCTGTGTTATTCAGGCCGCTGACGTCAGAGGTCTGGAATCGTTCAGGGATTCTGTCCTCAGAGCACTCGAGTCTTCTTAAAACCTCCGGAGAGCTCAGAGAGTCTTCATGATGAGACACAATGTCTTCAAAAACTCTGACAGAAACATCTGGGAATGAAAGTAAAAATGATCGATCAGATTAAGAACATATTTCTATTTAAAAATTGGCATTTCAGTTTTTCAACTTGATTCCCATCAAATTAATGAGCAATACTAAAAAATATCCATGACATCTGGAAGCTGCTTGTGAACAAAAAGGCATAGCTCCATAAGTTTGTTTTAAACAGTGTTTGCATTTTCTTATATTGTTGAAGTAAAAGTCCACTATTGCTTTTAACATGAAAAGTTAATGCACTTCCTCTGTCATTATGTTTAACAATACGCCAGCACATAATCTCAATATTTCTCAGAAAATGAATGGAGACTTATTTAGTACTTACCCTGTGGGTATCCCTGATGTTGAGGAAATGTGTCCTGTCGATACTGCTGTTGGAATTGCTGCAGTTCTCTCTGCTGATACACTAATTCCTCTTCCTGTGCGGCCAGGTCCTCCTGAAGGCTTTTAAGTTCTACCTTCAGATGCTGGTTGTTTGTTTCAAGGTCAATGAGAGCGTGGTCTTTGGTCTGGCAGAAAAAATGTGATATTAAAATATAGCTGTTAAGCTTAGTGAACTCAGACTACCACATTAATTCAAACCATTATACAGCTTTTATTTGATTATGTGGTCAACTCTCTAATTCCCACCTGAATTTCCTCATGCAGTTTTTCAGCCCTTTCGGTACTGGTACTCAGGCTCTGTCTCAATGCAGTCAGCTCTGCCCTCAGAGCCTGATGTTCTTCCCTGAGTTTGGAGAGCTCAGACTCCTTTTCTCTAAATGCAGCATCCGCTTTAGCCAAAGTCAACTCGGCATGGGTCTGAGGTAGAGGAAAGACATCAACAGTAACTGTAAGTATCATATCACACCCCTTGTGCTTCCTTTAATTTTCCTCCAAAAATACGCGAGTCTCAGATAATCAGAGCTAAACAACTTGCAGTGTAGCAGCATTTTAATGAGCGCCATGTGTAGTACAAGTAATGTTTGCGTCTGTTGCATAAGCTGTAATCTGTTACTCACATTATACTGACATAGTTACTAGTAATGTGGAAAGAAACATTTGCCAAAAGGAGCTGTGAACTAGTAAAAACAAACTGACAAAATGCACAGACGTGCCACAATCTAACTAGTGCATTAAAACCTCCATGCTTTCTTTTCTTACCACATCCTGCCAGCTTAGAACGAAAAATGAAAAATAAAGTGCAACAGAGCTTTAAAAGCCAGAGCTACCAAAGATTTTCTTCCTGCTTCCTCATTTTAATGTTACTTCCTCTGTCGGGTCAAGATTTTGCTATCTCCCTGCTGTACCACGTCATTACAGTGACGCCCCTAATTATAACCAGATGTGGTCTTGCGGCACAGCTGTATGCTTGAAAAAAAAAAAAAAAAGCAACAGCAAGATATTTCCTGTCCTGTCTTGAGGTTTGTTTAAGTTGAAAGAGCTTAACAGGCAACTGACAGTTTTGAAAAAGATTTTTTACTGCATTTCGTAAATCAGATTACAGTAAATAATTTTATTCAGTGACACTTTAAAATGGGGGGGGGGGGGGGAAAAAAAAAGGAAAGGCACTTTTTAGTTGGGGTTTAAAA
>VUQK01004715.1:2244-12612 GCA_015106715.1 Bujurquina vittata | reverse complement strand
TTAAATTTTTTTTTTTTTTGTGGGATGTTCACCGAGGGGGGGGGGGGTTTTTTTTTTTTTTTTTTTTTTTTTTTTTTTTTTAAGTGAAATCACTCGCTCAGTTTATCCCCAGAGCAAGCGGAGACATCCAAATCTACCACTGTTTTTCCCAGAAGGCTTCAAAAGGATTAGAACATAATTTTGTAATTTGTCAGTCCTAATGTGCTAATTTTGTAATTGATCTTGATGCGACTGGCCTGCAGAAACCCATTACTGAATGGCTCATGTACAAATGCGCTCATCATTACACATAATCTGACAATCGGCTGTTTTATAATTCCAAATAAAACGGTTCAAAACAAGAATTTACAAACAAAAGCTCCTGTTTTGATTCTCATTTAGTTTCTATCTCTAGCTGTTTGGTTTTCAAATTGATCACAAAGGTTTAGCTCAATATGACATTACACTTGATTCTCCCCCCAAGCATCTGAGCTTTTCTGGTACCCACAACAGTAAATCACTGAGCGTCTAACTGCACAAATGTGTGCAAAATACACTTGTTGCTCATTTAATGCACCATTGCGGATTGAATACTTACCTGTGAAAAAAAATAATATGCCATGCAAATATGTATCACTGACTAACAAAGAGTACAAAGACTGCAGGACTAATCTATAAATGGTGCCACCTGCAGGCTATGTCAGGCTGCATTAGCATGTAAACAGATCTGTCAGATCAACTCTGACTGCCTTACTGCTGCAGCCTTCCACGTTGTAGTGCTTTAAATGTCTCAGAGCGAACGGCCTACCTTTTATCATCTGTGACTGTATAGGTGTTATTTGTTCAGTCAGGTTTGGATTGGCTCTGGTGTGTTTGCCCTGTGAAAATCAATGTGGCACCACATGCAAGGAATTGGAAGTTTATTCCATTTCTGTGTGGCCTGTGGTAATTTAGCAAATGAGTTCAAAAGTGTCATCACCTCATTACGCTAAGATAAGAATGCTATAAATATATGATTCATTAGTTCCTTAATGAGAATGCTGTAGCATGGAGGCATTTCTTTTGGTGATTGGGGGGGGGGTTCTTTTCTGTCCAAGGATGGATTTTTGAGAGCCTTGTTTTCCAACCTGTACATGCGCACTCTGGCCCCTGGAAGGAGACAAAAGGCTGCCAAGGTCAGGCCTGACTTGAGAATGAAGGACGGGTTATTGATCAAACTCTGCCGAGCTGCAGCTGTAGAGGGGGAATGTTGGAGGGAGATTGAGCTGCAACACAGACACACAAACACACGGGCGGACATAGGCACTGGGTGATATATATATACACACACAAACGCACGGTACACAGTGCAACACACAAAGAATCATTATGGCACTTGGCGAGGGTTAGTACAGGCAAATATTTACCCACTGGAATCATAACTGAGCCGCTGGCCGTGTGGCCTCACAGGGAACCCAATTAATACCATTCACACAAATGACCCGGTGGCAGACATCATGCTCTCAGACTGTGAGCTTTTTTTTTTCTTTTTTTTTTTAAACACTTGAATTGATACAAGTTCTTTTTCACCTTGAATGTGCATGTGTGTTTCAACTGAGCAGTGATTTCAGTCTTTTAAACCCTTTCCAAACCCACACTGTTTTCTTTTAGATCACTGAATGCAAAAAAAAAAATCAACCTCCTTTAATTTGACATTTTATTTGAAGATGCTTTTTTCTCCTAACTGGCTTACTTTGCGTAGAAAACTGGTCCCCACTCACCCGATCGTAGCGGGCTGACGGAGGATGCTGCAGTGGCTCACTGTTGACGTGTGGAGGTGAGTGATGGAGGGGAGAGGACAAAGGAGAGTAGAATAGGTGACAGCCTCGTTATGTAGGAGAGAAAGCCGGGGGAGACTCAAGTCTTACAGCACCACCAGCTGCCAGAGCTACAAAACTACAGTGGAGACAACATGGGAGGAGGGAGGGAAAGTGGAGTATGACTTTGACCCTGACTGATCACTGCAGCGTGACTGTCTAGCCTTTTCACAAGGGATCAAAGGATGACAAGGACAACCTGAAAATCCCTTTTTTTCTTCTAATGTTTAACAGTGCCATGCATCCATGCCGGCCATGACTAAATTCTGTCTTCTATGCAAATCTATTCAGTGTGGATCTTTTCATATAAATGATTTTGCCAGGGTTAATGAAGAGTGTAGTACGCTAAAAAAGAAAAATATCCCAGAAATGTGCAATAGGTTAAACAAAGATGGCCCTTCTTACACATTAAACTATCGCTACATCCACTGCCTGCATGCACAGATGCGAGCAGCTATTTGCTTTTGCACATGTAAAGAGACGGCCCTCCTCACATTGTATTAGGATACAAACTTGACCTCCTCTGACCTCTGCCTGACAGCCTGTCATGTGTTTAGGATGTAAATGATGACGCTGACCTCGCACTCAGTAGCTCCGCTCTCACATTTCACAGGCTGGGTCAGAGGTGCCATTTGGTAAGTGCAGAATAAACAAACACTTTAGAAAAAAGCACAACAGCAGCTGACCGAGTTTTAATACGTTCTTCTGATTAATACGCTAAATATTAGCTGCATGTTAGCTGATTAGTTAATGAATCAGTAAAGAGAAACATGATTTTTATCATTTTTTGCCTCTCTATACCACCACAGTGAAGCAGGTAGGATGTGACTGACGTGTACACCTGGGGCTTTAATTCAAGGGAATTCATTAAGAAATTACAGCCATTTCTCCCTTCATTTTCACGAACCTTAAAGTAACTGATTAGTGATCAAGTGATATACAACCACTCAACTAAAGAGCAGAAAGGCCTGATTAGACTTTGCTAGATAAAAAAAATAAGGCTGTCTAGTTCTGGAAAAATATTCTTTGGCCAGCTAGATTAAGATGGTCTATCGGAATGAAAGAATGCCTCATGTTCCAGATCTTACAGCATCATCTGTCAAAGATGGTAACACAGTGTAATGGTATATGCATGTATAGTGGCAGGGGAACTGGGTCTCTGACATTTATTGATTATGTGACTCTATACAGCTATTTGTTCTGCTCAGGTTCACTCAAAAGCTGCAAAACTAATAGGATACCATGGAATCAACCAAAGATTTTTTTCTTAATGCAAAGAAATGGAAGTTTGCTAACTGGCTTTTCACGTATGAACACAAATCTGAAGGCAGAAAGACCCACAAATATAAAGAACCAAAAGATGGCTGTAGTAAAGGCCTGGCAGAGCATCATCTCAAGGGAGAGAACTCATCATTTTGAGATGTCCATTGGTTCCAGACTCCAGGTGGTCACTGACTGCAAAGGCTTGTGTTCAAAAATCAATAATATTCCTTATATTTATAACTATCTTAGTTTTCACAATCACATTTGAGCCTCTACAAATGCAGGGACCTTGCAAAAATGGCTGTAATTCCTAAATTAGGTCCTCTGATTCACTTCCCTGTCTATCAGGAATCTATATCCCTGTCCAAATTTGATGGCTGTTTTGATCCTAATTGAGTGTGAGGGCCTGTGCAAGCCTGTGATGCTCTACAACCCCTAGGCTCTTTATTTAGCCCTGAGGACAGTCAGCCTTGGCCAGAAATGCGACCCTTGACCTTCTTAACTGGAGAAATTCTATTTCCAGCATGGACAGGGGCTTCTGTGATTTATCTTCTCCTAAAACAGCTTGATGCAGATGGCAAAGTTAGCCGAGTGTAACTAGGTGCTCTTCAGGAGGCCAGAGAGCAGCTCTTTGGCTCTCACGTAGCAGTCGCTGTGTGCTTTATGTGTTTTGCAGGGTGTGACGCTACGAACAGTAAAGGCTTTATTAAGAATAAGCCAGGAAACGTCTTGAATGATACAGTAACATGGTTCGTGTGAGTCCTTGAACCTTGGCCACAAAAGACTCTGCAGCTGTCCTGCAACAGTAGGGTCTATTTTGGAAACCCACTCACTTACATGTTAATCATACTGTAGCACTGACCGTGACCTGACCCACTTACAGCTCAATAAGCTGGATGGATGTGAATACAAAGCGCATCATCATCACCATTCTCGTCGACAGGCAAAAAACTGTTTTGTTAGTTTTGTGTTCTGTCGTCTGTCTCAATGAACTTTGTCACGCCTTCGCCAGCATAAAGAGGCTGAACTGTCTCGACACGATCGTTTTCCTCTGATAAAAGATATTGAAAGGTATTTCTCATTTTATTCCACTTGGGAACCAAGCAAATCATATTGCAGGAAAACCCATTGTTTCGAATACTTGGTAGCATGTAATTTTAGGTCGCACAAAAGTTATTGCATCAATGGCTGTCTTGGGACCTTGTCTCACAAAATAGTAAATGTAAGGATGAGCTCATCAGTGCTTGTGAGCAATAATTAGTGAATATGAGGTAAATGGCCCGTGTCAAAGAGCCATTTTCAATTACGTTGTGCTTCAGAATGGCTCTTGCCTGTCCTGTTTGTCAGCCAAGTCTCACTATTATGCACATGAGATTTGCATGAAATACAAACTAACCCTGCACTCAGGCAATTAGCCTCCATTACACTGGTGTTCCGATTGCCAATTTGTCTGCCATGCAAGGTAATCCGGAGCGTTGCTGGCAAGCACCCAAAATGGTAATAATGGTAATGCAAGAGTCTTTTGTTGTTGTTTCCTCTCAGACTAACAGCCACAGGCGGCTGGTGTGTCACTGGATGAAATGTTGAGGAAGTGGAAATGTTTGCACGGCAGTCATAAGTTGAGACATGCACATTTGGCCCTCAAATACTGCAGTCCAAAAGTTTTTGGGGTGCTTATTTGGTCTTATTCTGTCTCACTGGGTTAGTCTTAACTTTTGCTATTCAGCCCGGAAGAGCTGTCTTTTATTTCAAAGAGTCGCCTGAGAGACACGCGTATGTCCTTAAAAGGAGAAACATAAGAAAGAGGAGAGTGAATGTTTGACTTGATAGTGCCGTATTGGATTAAAAGTCATATTTCTGTCTATAATCTAGCTGATTGCCAAAAAAGAAGTTTATCCAAATTTGTTTGGAAAAGAAAACAAAGGCGAATGGTAAAACAATACTATCTCTAATGTCTGCTGCAAGCATCCATTGTGGTTTACAGTCCATACTGGTGCGGCTTTGTTTTGCTGTAATGGTTTTGGCTATGGTCATAGTGTTCCTGTGCTCTGAAGAGCGACAGAGAGAGTCATTACCTGCATTTTTGGGCACTTAATGTCAGGATAAACTGTTCTGGGTCTGATGGCCTGACCGCTCATGTTTCTTCATTTGTCAGTGTGTCCTGTAGTGATATTGCAGCGTGCTCTGGTTAAAACGTCTGCTAATGACCATCAGTAGAAATAACTCAATGTGTTAAGACCTGGAAATATTTTAAAAATACTAATTTGACTCTTTCGTGTTGCAGAATTCAACATAATATCTGCTCCTCATAACCAACAGCTTCCTCCTTTCTCACTCGGGGGCACCACGTGTGCAAACTGTTGCAGCGTTTGATTGTGCGTCACGCTGGAAACACCTTTGTGTACATGGTTGGTTGTCTCAGTTTGTGTGTCCACCGCTAAGGAGCAAAGCTTTGTGGTTTGACTTGCTGCACTCAGACTGCCTGTGATATTGCTCAAGGGCAAAGCCCGACAGAAGAGTTATGACTTCAGCCCATCTTTGACTTTGGCCATCAGGGAGGTCATAAGGACGCTCCAATCACACACATGAGAACCCATATTAAGCTACCTAATCTATCACAAAAATGCACGAACACACATAGACACACACGCTTGCATACTGAACCACAGCCAGCATCAGAGTCAGAGAAACGCTCTCATAAACAAAATTAAAGACTTTTCTGGACCTGGGTTAGGTTGTTCCTCCACCTGTGTGTGTGTGTGTGTGAGCATGACATATAAAGAGAGAATGCATGTGAACATTTGCGTCACAACATATTAAGAGACAGACTGGGGGGTGGGAGCACCTTTCACATCACGATATGACTTCCCGTACTGCACAGGAACAAGAGGCCATTAAATTCAATGTGACACTCGGCGGGTGAGCCACTGATGCTTTTTACAGGCCGTGTCACTTGCAGAGTTTTTAACGACCGTCACTGAAAGTGGAGAGGGGACGCTCTCCGACTCACTCCAGCAGAAGGCGCCAATAGAACGGAAGGAGCATCTTTTATAGGGACCACACATATAAAGGTAAGGCCTGGAAGAGGAGAGCTCTGACAGACTTTTATGAATAGCCCAAAGCGATGGGGCAGTGCTTTTAACTGTGCATGCAAATTGCAACTTGAAAAATATTCTTACATCATTTTTTCTTTTGTTTATTATGACATCTGATGTGATATTACCCTTTGGAAAAGCTTCTATAAACTTCAAAAGCTTTATGGCTATCTGTAAGTAATCTGGGCCGCGACCAGCTCCTTTGGCTTGATGCTTTAAGATGTTTAAGTTTTGAAGGCTCTACCCAAGCTCCTTGTGCCCTCTTGTGGCAGATGCCGGTGATGAATGTACTCCTAGCCAGCCACTCGAGTCTTCCTCTTCTTCCTTATTTTAATTGACCTGGATTTGTTCCTTTGCTTTGCTGTAATGAAAAAGCAAGAGGTGCCTCGAGACTGAAAATCCTGTCAGCTTCGCCCTGCAGCAATTCCCACACCCCAAAACTGGGTCCCCTTTACAAGATCTCCTGTTTGAAGCTCAGCAGAAATAAAAAATTTAAAAGACCTGGGTGCTTCAATGCCTTGCAATGAATAATTAAGAAATATGCATTTTCAGATAATGGAGAAGAGAATTTTTAATACATCTGGATGTAAATCCATTGGAAAAAAAACCCACTTTGGCATATATTTGTGTGAGGCTTGCACATGAGTTTGTATTGTATTCTTATTTCTCTGTGTAAAGATACAGTAAAATATTTATCCAGAGTTTCCTGTTAAACACAGAGAATGAGCAGGATGACTTTTTAAAAAACAGAAACCTGTACAAATGGGACATGTGCTCATTTGAGTCCTGTATGACATACATATTAATGCGGTCTTCTCAATGCACTGCTCAGAGGATCGTATTATCAATACAAGGCAATCAATATTCTACACGATGAACAAGGTCATTCAATCAAAACAAGCCGCATTAAAAATGAAAGAGTGATCAAACTTAGAAATGAATAGATTTAGCACATACAAAGTCCTTCCGTGAATATATAAAATACATGAAATGCTGCACATTTGTGTGATTAAACAAAGTCATCCCTCGATGGACAATGACGCTTTAAAAAACGTGCAGGCAATAAATGCATTAAGAATTTAGTCAGTCATACCTGTCACCACCTCGGTCTGACAGTGTTATTGCAGGTCACATAAAAAGCATATTTCAGGATGAATTCTCCCCTGCTGCTCTTTGCCCATTCCCCCTTCCCCACCCCTGTCATGTTACAACTCCCAATACACTTATGATTCATAGACCGCTGGGCTGTTTGATTTTACACCTGATGACTCATCACAGGTTTAACTCTTCATATTAAAGCCTAGTGACAATTTTATGGTCTCTATACTGGAAGAAGAGTGAGTATGCAGTGCCACGATACAACAGAAACTCCCGTCTATCTTCATAACTCATCTCCGTGATGGCAGAGCTGGATTGAATCATCCTTGCTTCAGGCTGGTAGCAGAAAGCCTGGCGAATGCTGGGGCTGAGGTGTATGCGTGTGCACGCGCGGCATTTTTGTTGTGTGTTTGTGAGTGTGCGCTTGAATGAATGTTCGTCCTAATTAAGCATCGGCAGCTCCTTGGACCAGGGGGAGGCAAGACTTCACAGCCATTAAATCAGGACAATGCTTTTTGTGTCACTGGTGCTGGCGCAAGTTGCACTGTTTCCCCTCCCACTCCTTGCATCTCCTCTCCCTCCTTACCCTCCCACCTCCTCACCCTCTGCCAGTCTCACAGCAGCCAGGCAGCCTAGGGCTCCAAAAATAAATGATGGCTTCCCAAGTGCATGGTCAAGGCCAGGCAAGTTGGCAGGGCTAGGCATCCTTTGAGAGCTGTAGCAATAACTCACAGGGGTGCCCTCTAGTGGTGGATTTTGTTAGCTACAGTTAGACTTCAGAAATGCACAAAATGAGTCCAATACAGCGCCAGAACCTGCAGCATTTTACTCCCTTCACCGCCTCCCTTCACGGCCTTCTCTTTGGCCGCTTTGTTGATACACCTGTTCAACTGCTTCTATACACAGATATCTAATCAGCCAGTGACACGGCAGCAGCTCAATACATTTATACACGTAAACATGATCAAGACAACCTACTGAGAACAGGGAAGAAAGGTAATGTAAGTGGCTGTGAGCATGACGTGGTTGTTGGTGCCAAACAGGCTGGTCTGAATATTTTAGAAACTGTTCACCTGCTGGGAATTTACCCACACAACCATCTCTAAGGTTTAAACAGTCTGAAAAAGAGAAACTATCCATCAAGCAGCAGTTGTCTGCGTGAAAATGACGTGTTGATATCAGAGGTCAGGAGAGAATGACGAAACTGCTTTAAGTTGATAGGAAGGCAGCAGTGACTCAAATAACCACTGATTACAATCAAGGTATGCAGAAGAGCATCTCTGAATGCACAACACAGTGAATCTCGAAGCAGATGGGCTACAGCAGCAGAAGACCACACGGGGTGCCACTCCTGTCAGCTAAGAACAGGAAACTGAGGCTGTAGTTCACACATGATCACCAAGAGAAGATTGGAAAATGATCTTTTAACTCCATATTTTACCTCCAGGTCACTGAGGTCATCGTCCCAACAACCTCTGTCAGTGCTTTCTTCTCGCCTAAAAACGAAAGGCGACCTCTAAATACGTACCTTTTTCATTTGCTATTAGTCGAGTCTGGTGCGTCATGGTTTGGTCAAGTTCACTGTAAATGTTTTTTTCTTTAATGTGTTTTTACTGTTTTTCTTTTTCAGTCTTTCCCCAGTGGTTTTGTACTATTCTATTACTATTTAATTAATCAAATTTTTATCATTTTTGAGTTTTTCTTGTATTCATTCATATTATGTTTGTTTCTTTATGGGAGTTGTGTGTTTTATAACTGGGTTTTTGGTGAGTCTAATGCAAATGAATATGCCTGGAAAACACTTTGGGTCAAATTCTGTCGTTTTAAAATGTGCTATATGGATAAAATTGAGTTTCGATTTCAGATGGTAGGGTCAGAATTTGAAAGCAGGGATCCATCCTGCCTCATATCAACAGTTCAGGTTGTTGTTGTTGGTGTAATGGTACATGGACTGGTTCTTACACAGAGCTTTTCTACTTGAGCACTTAAAGTGCTTTATACAACATGCCTCATTCACCCAAGCACTTTTTTCTAAGCCCAAATACTTTCTATCTAATGTTCACATTCTGACAAACATTTGGCTTTGGGCATGCAGACTATAGCAGCCAGGGACTGAACCACCAAACTTCCAGTTAATAGATGGCCTGCTCCGCCTCCTGAGATATGATCTGGGATATTTTTTTGGTACACTTTGGGCCCCTTAATACCAACTGAGCACCGTTTAAGCACCTCAGCCTACCTGTGAGTGTTGTTGCTGAGCATATCTATCTCTTTATGACCACAGTGTACCCATCTTCTAACGGTCACAAAGGTCAGATCATCTCAAACTGGTTTCTTGAATCTGACAGTGAGTCACCAGATCTCAATCCAGTAGAGCAATTTTGAGAGTGGGAGGTTTACATCATGGATTTGCAGCTGCAAAATCTGATGCTATCATGTGAATATGGATCAAAATCTTTAAGGAAAGTTTCCAGCACCTTGTTGAATCTGTGCTGTGAAGAATTAATATAAAAATAAACTTCAAAATATTCATGTTAAAATCATCACAGTTGTATTGAATTCAAAGGTTAAAAGAAACGTGTGTTCATGTGCAGCGTAGATGAGGATGACAGGGAAGGGCACTCAGGAGCCAAAGTTGGTCAGTGTAAAGTATGACAGATGTCACCTAGGCTGTTTCAGGTCAGTGAAGGACTAGTGTATGTGTCAGAGTCAGATAAAGAGACTGTGTAAGTAATTTGTACAACCAGACATATCTATAATATGCATAACTTAAGACTGGAGTTGAAAGGATTTTTGAATGAATTACATCTTCAACTGACAGAAACCTAATTGGGAGCTAATTTTGCAACTTTTTACCTCCATTAGAGCTCCGTTTGCTAATTAAAGCTTCTCAAATGTGAGTTTTGTCACTTTTCTTCTCTCATCTTCTTCTTTAAATATAAATCTAAAGTGAAAATAAATGCTTTTTTTTGGTACAGTGACAATAACTGCCTCAAAAATCAGCAGCTGCAGTTCTGCTTTAATAAAAGTAATGCTGCTTTTCCAGCTTGCTTTCAGGAAGAGAGACAGAGCATCTG
>VUQK01004714.1:3962-16333 GCA_015106715.1 Bujurquina vittata | reverse complement strand
GTTTTTCATATTTAGCCATGTGGTTTTGAAATAGCACCCATTTTCACAAAGATTGTTGTTGGTTTAAAAACAACAGAATTTTATGTATTGTTTATGAAAGACAAAGAAAAGTAAAGACTATTGTGATGAACTATGAATAATTGATTTACGTTCTGTGATAAATGATGGAAGTTACCCAGGAGCATTAAATAAAGATGGTTATATTTATTTCAGCTTTGAGTGTTTCATATCTAGGTGTTTTATGAGAATGTGGATCTTTCAGATCAATTTGAGAAGTGATTTTGATCATGTTTCACATTTTATTGTGTCATGTAATGTGGGGCACCGGTCTTGGTCTTGTCTCGGTCTCGGACCCTAAAAGTCTTGGTCTTGTCTCGGTCTCGATACACTCCGGTCTTGGTCTTGTCTCGGTCTCGGGTTAGGTGGTCTTGACTACAACACTGCTTCTTTCCCTGCATTTCTGGCTACTTCCTCCAAGCGAGAAAACTAAAGGGACAAATGTGTTTGTGCCTTAAAACAAAACCAGCCATAGGGAAAAAGTGCCAACATTTTATTTATCTATCGGCCGATACCGCCTGTAAAACACCGGGACACGACTGAAAGGTAATTAACACACGCAATGCACCTGCGCAGGTACAAACGCCATGAACAACATCGGCCGCTTACGTCGTGGCTGTGAGAGAGGGAGCTCTGGGCTCCACTGCTCGACGCCCCCCGCGACCCCTACGCGGGAGAAGGGTCGATGTGTGGATTGGATTGTGTTGACGCGCGTCATGAATTGTGTAACAACGAGCATCTTCGATAATGCGCGGGACAATGCGCCACACCTGTAAGTCGCAATTTATAGTTTTTGGTATGGTATTTTGTTTTTTGTTGTTTTCTTGTACTCAGTGATGCTTGAACATCGTTTGCAGTGAGGCCTTTTCATATACATCAATTAATTTTAAGTTTTCATTCTTCATTGTTTGGAGCGTAATGTGCAGCGTTCATAATGCGCGGTGCCCTACAGCATTATAAGTGCCATTCATTATAGAAGAACGAGATTAATGTTTCAAATGCCTTTGTTTGGGCACTTTTTGACATTACCCATTAAATAGGCATAAAATAGAATTTTATATCTGACTGTTTCTTAGTTTTAGACTAGACTTTTTCCTTGTTTAGTCGACAAAGAAATTAGTCACCAGTATGGTGTACAGCGTGTTCTTAAAAAAATTAAAAATCAAATCAAATCAAAAAACTGGACACGTGGAGGGCAGAAGAAGTTGTAGGCCTAAAGAACTATCTGCAGCAGAAGAACAGTATCTGAAAGTCATGTCCTTTAGAAAAACAAAATCCAGCAAAGATGCCACACACGACCTGAGCAATGCATCTGGTCCTTAAGCTACTTACCATTTGCCAAAGCGCAATCAGAAACGGACGCAGTGGAAGGATGGCTGTCAAGAAGCCATTCTTGAGGAAAGGAAATTGGGAGGAAAGACTGAAGTATTCCAAATTACACACAAACTAGACTGAACATCAGTGGCGACAGGTCTTACGGAGTGATGACTACACCTTTGAAACTTTTCAGGAGAGATGTACAGCAGTGAGTGTTTATGGCCATCTGTAAAACACCGTGGAGACTGTCATTGGGGATGCATATCAGCCAGTGGTGTTGGGATCTTGTCAAAATTGATGGAATTATGAATGCAGAAATGTCAGATTTTGATCTACCATGAACCATCTGGAAAGAGTGATCAACAATGGCTTCATATTTTTAGCATGGCAATGACTGGTCATGTGTGTGCCATAGACTATGTAATGTGTGGGTGTGGTAGATTTAATACTATATGTACAGTATTTTCAGCAGCGGTGAAATTTCATATATGCATGGGCCAATTTTCATCCTTCTGGCATAATACTCATAAGTAATCCTTTTTTAAATCGGGCACAAACAAAGGCCTATTCCTTATATATTACCATATTTATAAATGGTTGTGGACAGTGGATGACAGTACTGTGGGAGTATTTAAATGTCAAATTTACTTCTGTGGGTTGGTTTTTGTGATAATTGTACATTCAATGCTGTGGCTGCTACTAGTGTGTGTGACTGGATCTGTCCACACATACACGTGTGAGAAGGTGTTGAAACTGATGTTTCTTTTCATCTAATTTGTGCAGTTTTCTTAAAAAGACACCATGTTAATCAGGCTTTGCTGTTTGTTTAGTTGTAACTGTGCAAATTTGAGGCAGAGCCTTATAGAACATGCCCACAGAGAAACCTACACACATACTGCACATACAGTACACTGCATATAAAATATGTCTCATCCAGTGCCTGTTTACATGGCCACACAGCTATGAATACTGGAGTATCCCGCAAATACCAGTGTAACTGCTAGGATTTAACAGTATTTGTGCAAAACCTCAATGCGGGGGAAAGTTTATTTGACTTTAAGCAGACTTTATATTGACTTCCATGAATTAAGTTTACTAATCTCAGTAGTGGACATACCTCGAGACTGCTCACAGAAACCCAAAAAGCCATCTGTGAGTTTGTCTTACTTTGGATGAGCAGTAAGAAGTAGTCCAGTTCTATAAGAACTGGACTAATTCTCTTATCGGCCAATGAGTCAGCATGCTTTACATATTTTTAGCACGGTGGCCAATTGCAGCACAGTATAGCACCTGGCCTGGCTTTGAGTTTATAACTTTATTCCTACAGAGGATCACAAGATTGCAGCAGCAGCTGAAGATGAGTTGTGATGGTAGATTGACAGCTGACAGATTAGTGTCAGAATGATTTGTCACACAAAGAGCCACCTAAAATCGCAGTTTCCTTGGATGTGTCCAGCATTTTTCAAATCATAAGATTTTCTCTTTGTCATGGTCCTCTCTCTGTCTCTCATACTCTGTTAGCTCACACTTCCTATCATGAAACTGACTTTGGATTTATAGAAGAATGTTTACGTTCCAATCCGATTTAAATTTCAAAGAAATTTGGGCTAGTCTCCTTGAAAATGGGAGGAGGAAAGAAAATGGAGAAATGAGCACAAGAATGAAAATAAAAAGACTGTGGCATTGAGAAGAAATGGTGGAGGAGAGTAGATGAGGTGAAAATAAAGAGTAACTACATGGTGTTTCAAACACTAAGTAACACTGAGGGTTTTTTTTAAGTCAGTGTGCTATAAATGAACAGGAGTGAACATGACACATGATTCATAGAATTGTCTTAAGGGAATACTGATTTCTAGTTTATGAATATGTAAAAGTTGTTTTTTTATATCGCGTGAAAGGCAGCTAGAGTATGTGTGGATCAGAGAGGGCAGGTATAGTGAAAAAATGAGGATAGAAGGAAAAGAAAGGGGACAGAAAAGAGAAAAAATAAAACAACTAAGCTGCTTAAATAAATTCAAATTATTCTTAGAGTTTTATTATTCAAAATTTCTGCCAGTTGCACATTATCTTACTGCAGCATTCCTTAGCAAAAAAAGAGAAAGGGAATAATGTGGCTGATACCTGAAGCACACATCATATGGCTATAGGGTGAAAGGTGGGATACATGGCCTTTTGCAGGAATAAAGCAGCCACATACTGAAGGCACAGACCAAAGCTGGCCAGCACATTCAAACCCAGACCCTTCATGTTCTGAGCTGCTACCCGCTGTGCTGCTAGCTTCAGTAATGAACATTTATAATTAGATTTCTTTTAGAAATTGTATTTTAGTTTGATTAATGTGAATTTTAAACTTTGGTTTCATAAAATGTTAACCAGTCGTTTTGCAATAGAGCCTGACTGATATAGGATTTTAATACAAATACTGACACCGATATTTGGCGATTTATCTTCAGTATTATTTATCTTTCAGAAGCACATGATTTCAGTCTTGTATCACATGTACATGTCATGGCACTGCTAATTACACAAAAGCATATGTTGTACTTAGATGTAGTGTGAGCACACAGTAATTGGCACTATGCTCTAAGTTTATATACTTTTTCGTTCTCTTTCTGACAACAGTGTCAAGAGTGATTTGTGACAGAAGGAGAGCAGCAAGAGTGAAAGTAAGACCTGCTGTGATGTGTGGTTTGAACATGGTGGCACTGAAAAACAAAAAAAACAAAAACAGGAGGTAGAGCGGGAGGTGGCAGTGTTGAAGATGTGACCAGGATGGACAAGATTAGAAATGAGTATATGAGAGGGACAGCTGAGGATGAGCCGTTTGAAGACAAAGTTTGAAGCAAGGCTGAGATGGTTTGGACATGTGCAGAGAAGAGATAGAGAATATACCGGGAGAAAGATGTTGACTACGGAGCTGCTGGGGAGGAGGAAAATAGGAAGAGCGCAGAGAAGATTAATGGATGTAGTGATGGAAGACATGCATACTGTTACTGTTTGTTTTCCTTCAGTACTCTTACCAAAGTCAGTAAGGTGTTAATAAAAGTATCATTTAGTGTCTAAATCTTACAATGGTGGTTGGAAGAGTTTTTCATTGGTCACAGAGGAAGTGATTGACTGACTTTGCATGTTCTGACATACACAAAAAAGGTTGTGACTGTTTCAGTGTCTCTTAGGGATATGAGATATGCCTTAACTGTTTTGAGAATGTGAGAATGACGTTCCTGATGTGAGAACTGCATCAAAGCGATCAAAAAATTTTCATTTATCAGCTGTTATAAATACCAGTACCATTAGATTAGTAAATGGTTAACACTGCCTGATAATATTGGGATTTACATTGAACTCAATATGTTTAAGTAACATTCAGTTTTCTAACCCTCGTTTTGTACGGTAACCATTTCATTAGTCTATTCTTTTCCTTCTTTCTTTCTCTTCGTCTTTTTTGTCTCAACTTGTCTTTATGCTCGTGCATTTAGAGAAAGGGAATGCAGCTGAATGTCACTGACGAGGGAGAGAACAAGGGAAAATGCCAGGGTAGTTTTGATGATAGAAGTGGGACGAGAAGAGAGTGCAAAAGATGAAGAGAAGAGGGCAGGAGAGACAGTACAAGGGGGGAGACAAACTAAGGGGGAAAGAGTATGACTCAAGTTGAACAGAGAAGAAGTGCGTGTAGAGGATTTGAGGAGATATGCTCTAAGAGGTGCAGACAGCAGAGAAAACTGGAAACGATAGTTTGATCCAATGAATCCCTGTAGCTTTCCTGATAAAATGTGATCAAATTGGAAAGTAATGCCATGGTTTCTTCTACTAAAAGCAGAGCTTCCCAAAGCAGATAAAGAAGAAGAGAACAGCTGTGACAGAAATATAAAGACAGACAGAGAGAGAGAGAGAAAGATGGACTGATTAATAGACTGATTGATAGATGGCTAGATTGATTGATTCTATATACCACAGCTTTTTTCATACCTCTCTTATCTTTCAGTGTTGCATGTGAGACACTGTGCGTAGGATCTGACTGTCTGAGTCATTTTTAAGGTCTGAGCGCTTGAATCACACTAACACTGACTAATGTTGAATCTTGTTATGCTCCAAGCAGAGCTAATTTCTCATTGCAGCCTTTGTCACAGCCTGAGAATCGCAGTCATTTCACCGGAGTCTTGTGTGTCTTCATTCTTTTGTCGTTTTAGCACAGGGTTACTTTGAACATTTGAAAACAGCAGTAAGTAAATCGTTGACTGCCCAATAACATAAAATGACATGTTATTGACTTTGCCAGGTGCTGAGATTGCTGCCTTTCAAAAATGTTTTTTTTAAGTTGTGCTCATTCTTTGTTTTTGCAAAATAACTCCTGGCAGGCTTTCAAGACACCATCTGTGCCCCCAGCCACCTTCACCCATTAGTCACATTAACTTGTGTTTTCAAAGTTAATGATCCTCTTCAGTGATGTTTAAAGACATGACGAATACTCTGCCTCCACTATTGCATGTGAAAAATATTTTGCTGCTAAAAACAAACACTAAAAACGACTAACAAGAAACGCTGCTGATTTTATATTTTTTAAAAAAGGAAAACATTTTAGGACTAATGTGGAATGCCTTCAAAAAGGCACAGGACTCCAGCTTGTCCAGCATCTCTCTCTTTGCCTGAAAGCAGAGCGAATGATTACAGTTTCAACAGAAGGGTGGCAATCAATCAAACAAGGATGAGTAAGGATGTGGAGGAGGGGGATCTCTCTCATCAGTCATGTTTCATCCCCAGAGAATAAGTTCAGCAAGAACCTTCATATTATATTTATCTCTTCATTGTACTTTTCTTGCTTTATTGCTTCCAAAAAATAGCTTTATTGCTATTTTATCCTTCAAATTCTGCAAAAATGGGCAAAAATTGGCAACACAATAAATTGTCAAATCCAACATAATCACAGCCGCTTGTATAGTTGAGGAGGATATGCAGGGATATGTCAGTTTTATTATCAGTAACGGTGGGCTGCAGGTTTGTATCCAGACACATTAACTGAGCTTTTCTTTCTGCAGTTGCTTTAAATGGACGCATAGATTTTCTTTCCCCCGACATGTATCAATGCAACAATTAAATAACACTGCTCTAATTAAGGATTAAGCGTGCTGTTCTGAATTCTGAGTGATCATTAGAGCCAAAATTGTAAACCTTTGTTGGGCTGCTATCAGTCATGGTGATTTCTTATTTTTATTTCTACTTGTTACTAATTACTAATGAAATTGTTTCATTTTTAATTTCCTGAAGGTATTGAAGAGATGTTGTGACAAGGTCAGGCATGGCACAGGGTAGCAGGTGTAGACACAGTGTGGCTAGACTGTGGGTGGAGGGTTATCTACTAGTATTATTTATAATTTTTTTCAAAATGGGAAAACATTACATTAGAGGGCTGGCAAAATTCTAGTGTTCCATTAAAGGGCTGAACTAGACGTCCTCTTGTCACATTGGTTCTTTGGGAGATTTGTAACTGTTAGACTTCCTTGGATAAAGCATCTCAAAAAGAAAGCATTGACAATAATAAATCAAGTGATAACAAGGCATCTTGTCAGTGAGTGAACACCCAGTGCAGCTCAAGTGAAGTGTTAACATCGGAGTAGTCGCAGGTGTGGTGCTTATCAAAAGCCCGCTCACCTGGGATTATTATTACCTGGGGACCTTATTATGATCGGGGTGATTTAGAAATTACACCCTATAATCTGCATTTTGCAAAGCACATTCACACAGAGTAAGCAAAATCAGTTTTTTGCTTGAATTTACATCTTTGGTAGCAAGCTGCACACCTTACACTTCTATATTAAGAACTGTTGAGTCTGTTTAGCACAGCAAAATATTCTCATCAATCTCCTTTGAGATTTCACTCTTCTGATGGATTTCATCTTTCTCTTTCTATTAGTGGTTCCTATGTAGTGACACAGAATTTGCACACTTTTCATTCCCTCGCCTTTGCGGTTGGATTAGAGGTAGATTTTTTACTTTATAAATTAAAATCTGAACATTTTTTTTTTTAAAAGAAAAAAGATTAGAAGTCTCCAAGTAACACCAGCTCCGTGTGAATGGGGCTTACATCTAGTGGCCTGAGCTTTGCAGTTAAACATCCAACTGGATGAAGACTGCATGCTTCTGTGTCTGTGAGTGGACAGGAATCTGTGTATTTAAAGTATGTGTATATTCACATGTGCATCGATGAGTGTGTGAAGGTGTCCTTCCCTCAGGCCTGTGGGCGGATGTGACTGTGGAGGCTTTTAATGTTCACACCTTGTCAAAAATCTTTCAGTTACAGCGCAGAAGCACATACCCAGAGACACACACAAGCATGTAGAGGACACATGTCATGGACTTCTAAACAAACTTGACAGAGATAAGGAGCAGAATGAGATGGTGAGAAAGTGAGGGTGTAGAAGAGGGAATGGAGTAGGGGTGAGAGCTGTGGGGTGAGGGGGGGTCTCCTAATTCTCACTTCCTCTTTCTAATCCACCCCCACCCCACTCGCCTCAGAAGCATGGAGAATCAATTTTAATGGTTTGTCAAATAATGCGTTTCTCCCCCACAGTGGATTGGTGATGTGGTGTTTGTGTTAGCTGTGTGCACATCTATCTGTATGCATGTGTGTGCATTTTAAAGGGAAGCTTGGCCTACTTTAGCCCAGTGGTTTTCTCTGTTGATATTGCCCATAGCGGCGGATTATACGCCTTTCAATGTGGTCAAGCACACACATTCACACTCATAAAACAATACACATGCGCATGCCATACGTACACACATAACAATGCAACCATACAAGCAAAAGGGAATGACAAACATATTCATACAGGTAATGCAGAGCCTGTTTAGACACAGGCCACATAACCTCATGTACACATGAGCAAATATGTCCAGACAATGAGTCATGGTGCAAGTATGTAAGTATGTCTTAAGTTGCAAAATTTAAATGATTTATTAAAAAAGTCAATATGTTAACTTGCATGTGATGCATATAGATGTATTTATCTAGCGCTTTTCTAGTCTTACTGAACACTCAAAATGCTCAGTCACATCTTAACAACAGTGTATTCTATATTCAAGCACTTGATCTAGCTCACTTCCATAGCCAATTTAGAATTACCAATCCAACATGCATGTTTTTGGAGGGCGAGTTGAAGCCAGAGTAGCTGCTTCCTGTGCCATGCATGCACAGCAAGAATATACAAACTCCACACAGAACAGCCCCAGTTTGGGTTTTCAACCAAGGAATTTCTTGCTGTGAGGCGACAGCACCATTAAACCACTCCACTGCTATGCTGATGGTGGAGTGACTGGCACTCTACCTTCATGCATTCAGCAGGATATTGTGTACTGCTGAATGCAGTCTTGAAACCCATCAGCTGGTCTTCTAACTTAATTTCGGGGGACCAGTTTTTCGGGGCTTACCTGTTCAGCCGGGCCAAGATTTCTGTACAGTTTCTGGTCATTGTTCACAAATGCACATATATTTTAAAAACTATTAAACACTGAAATCTAGCAAGAACAGGTGCTTACCCAGTTCAATTTTGCAAAGCCCTTCCTGTTTTGCTCAGTACATTGATTGTTTACTTGCATACAGCCAAAGCCTTCTCAGACATAATAGGTCAGTAGCACAAATGAGAAGCTTAGAGAGTTTCTCTCAAGTAAAGATGGAGCTGCAGGTCACCAATGTGCAAAGAACTGTGTCTACAAATTGTGGAACAATTTTAAAATAATGTTCTTTAATATAAAATCGAGAAGACTTTGAGTACCTCATTATTTACAGTATATAATATCATCAAAAGATTCCAAGAATCTGGAGACATCTTTATGCGCAAGGGAAAAGGTTAAAAATCAATATTGGATGCCCATGATCTTCGGGCCCTCAGGCAGCAAAACATTTAAATGGGCATGATTCTGGAAATCATTGCATGGGCTCAGGAACACTTGAAGAAATCAGTGTATGTAAATACACAGTTTGCCGTGCCATCCAGAAATGCAGGTTAAAGCTCCATAATGCAAGAGAAGAGGAACCATCCAGCTAATTATCAACACATCTCTGATGGTACTGGATTACAGTGCACTGTTGCCTATGCAATTGGCAGCTTGCACATCTGGAAAGTCACCATCATTGCTGAAGGCTGAATACAGGTTTCAGAGCAATGCTCCCATGCAGATGATGTCTTCCTCAGGGGAGGCCTTCCTTGCATATTTCAGCAATACAATGTTAAATTACATACTGCACCTGTTGCAACAGCATAGTTTGATAGTAGAAGAGCACAGATGCTGAACTGGCCTACCTGCAAGCCAGACCTTTCACCAATTGAAAGCATCATGAAATGAAAACTACGACAAAGAGGACCCAGACATTTATGGACTGCTGTTAAAAGAAGAATTGATGCTACATAGTGGTAACATGGCCCTGTCCCAACCTATTTGAGATATGTTGCTGCCATCAAATTCAGTGAGCTAATACTTTTCTTAAAATGTTACATTTTCTCAGGTTAAACATTTTATGTCTTTTATATTCTATTGTTAATAAAATAAGGGTTTATGAGCCTTGCAAATCATTGCATTCTGTTTTTACATTTTACACAGCAATAACTGCTTTTGTGGAATTGGGCTCTTACATATTCAACTTATGTTCATATTTAACTTTATTTTGTCTTCAGCTCTATGATGCATGTTTATGCATGTGACATAGTTTGTGTGGTTTAACACATTTTTGAGTCAGTGCCCATGTTTGCACACTCAGTGAGCCTACTAGCTTTGTATAACCGTGTGCTCATCTTTGTTCTGAGCAAAAGTTGTTATTGGTTTGCAATGCTTTACATGCCTTTTTTGTTTGAGGCAACCCCATCTGGTGGCTGGAACAGAAACAAGGGCTACCTGGAGGGTGCAGCTGGAACAATCCAAGCTGCTACAGACTGGGCTCCAGCTTTATTTTATTCAGTTCCATAATTTTGTGTTTGCATTTCTATGCATCAGTTTAGATTTGATCTTTCAAGTATTTAATTTTTGTATCATTTGTTTGTTTGAATTTTTTGGGACATCTTCATGTGGTGTGGACCTTTGAATTATTTTGGATGTGTTATTTTGCTGGTCATCAGTAGGACAAAAAATATGTGGCTAACACTATACTTTTTGCATGTTTTAAATTATAAAACCTATTTGAGGTCAGCAAATGTTTGCTTGCAGAGGTTCTCAGAGGCTGTCGTTCTGCCTCTCAAGATGATCCTAAACTCTGGATTACCTGCCCAATAAACAACTGATAAAAACTTTACTTTTGTCTTCATCTACAGTAACATTTAAGGACATTTATACATATGAGTATGTTTGTTTATTTTTTTGTTTTTGTTTTTTGTCTGTTTGGACCTCAAAAACAGTCTCAACTAAGCCTGTGAAATGTATGTGGAGTCATGGTTGAGCCTTTACATTGTGTGTGCATGCATTTGTGTGATGGATCTAGCAATATAACTCAAATACAGCAGCTATATGTGTTTTTATATGCGCCATGTGTGCCTAACAGTAATGATTGTTCACCTGTAAGCATTTTGATTGATGGGTTATTATAGCGCGACTGTGCTCTATTACAGAAATGAAAAAGATAGACTGGGTATGTGGAGGTAGAGAGACTGCAGGGTAAAAATAACAGACTGAAACAGAGAGACAAAATGAAGAGAAAAATAATTTAGAGAAATACAAAAGGTAAAATTATAATTTGAATATGTGTTTATGTAACGCCCTGTGTTTGTCAGATCAGTTAACCCTGCATGATGACAATGACAAAGACTTTTTACTCGTAAAGTAGATGCATTGTATCTCATTCACGCCGCCTTACTGAGAGTTGGTAGGTCTCAGAAGATGTTCAGACCAAAATGTTATCCTCCTTAAAGTGTGAATGAAGCTATGTTCTAATGCTGATACCAGAAAGAGGATGAAAATGAGTCAGCACAGCCAGTTTGAGGTATGGTCATGGGTTTAAAAGCTTGTCAGATATATGAACACTCTTTAATGGTTTCTACTGTAATACAATGAATGATATTAAGTAGAAGGAGACTTGGGGAACAAATACTCTGCCAAGGCCAATGCTATGTTAATGCCAATGCCAGTGGCCTGTTTTGCATTTTAAAAGAATGGCCTGGATCTGCTCTAAAGTTTAATGGGGTTTTCCTTTTATCACTTGTCATCTCTCCACCAAGTTTCATGAAATTCAGCTTTGTAGTTTTTAGAGACCAACTGAATTAAGTGCACTGAAAACATACCTCTGCCTTGGTGCCGACTCTGCTAGAGAAATAATGGAAATGGTGGTTATTGGTCTCAAAAACTTGAATGTCATTAACTGAATTACCAGTCATTAAAAGTAATGCACATGATAGGTTTGCTAGCACAGTACAGATAAGGCCATGATTGTACTGCATGAGAAGTTGAAAATACACTTTTTATCACATGACCTTGAGCTTGTTATCTCCCCCCCCCCCCTTTTAACAGCCCAATGTGTCAGCTCCTCCACAGTGACCATACACTCTTTGACACAAATGAGGAATGATGTCTGCTTCAATGTCAGTCTAAACACTACCTTACACTGTAAACATTTGGAAAGATATTGAATGATACATATATTTACTTTCATATTTTCTTTGTTTGTGGACGTGTACAGAATATCCATCACCAGCTGTCACTGCTGCAGTATCAAGAACAATAATAACAAAGTGGTAAAGAACACACTCCTTTTATCACAATTTTTATGTGAAACACCATAGAAGATTCATCTCCATCCAGAAATTCTATCATTGTTCTTTTTTCCTGTTTAGTCAAGTTTAGTCTTTTTATGAAATGGGTAAGCAGATTTGCCAAGAGCCCCTATGTTTGGCGCAAATCCATACCTTTAAGTTCAATAACTTTAAGCTTTTTTTTTTTTTTGGAAGTGTTCCACATTACAAATGGAAAAGAGCCAAAGCTAGAATTTGAGTTGGTTTCTTTTTCATTTTTCCCCACTG
>VUQK01004712.1:0-18080 GCA_015106715.1 Bujurquina vittata | reverse complement strand
GGCGACGACATCCAATCACAATTAATTTAATTTTGTGACAGGGTGGGACAAGTTAGGAAAACATCCAATCATACGCAGAGTTGCATAAATTTGATCTCGACCCGGGAATGCCACACTAACCTCGTTTCTTCTGATTGAACTAAGATACGTAGACAATGTCAGCAGGGAGAAAGAGAAGAGCCGATGTATGGACACATTTCTCCTTTGACATCGTGACCAACAAAACGATGTGTAAACCACGTGGGGTCGGCTAAAAACACGACAAATCTTATACGACATCTGTCAGCCAGTCAGCCAGATCTCCATACACAGGCAAACATTTTAATGCCATGCAGGGTAAAGTGTTTTTCCCAATGTAGCGTTTGTGTTTAGAGAGATATCACCGCACCGCGGTGGATTGGCCTTTCCTAATCTTAGTCCTGAACACTGCCCTGTACCTTTCAGAGCGCGTCCTGCTGTAAAACGCTCGTATTATCTCAGTAAGGTGGTGTTAATGATCAGGTGTGTGGGAAGCAGGTGAAATGCTGATATTAATATTAATAATATTCCATAACTTTTAATAATGTTTAATTTTGCGTAAGTGTGTATAATGACAAAATCAAGGGAACTCAAGAAAAAGCATTTACATTTTACACCCTTTATGTTTTAGTCAAGTATATTTAGTCAACTAAAACTAGACTAAAACTCATCAAAACTACTGTATATGACTAAAAGTAAATCAAAATTTCCAGTCAAAAATTAACACTGCAATGTACACAAACCAGTCAATAACATTTCATACATATTTGATCAACTGTGCTGACACTATTTCAGCATTGCTGTGCCTTCCCACTCCTGATGCGGATTAGTGTGTGTATAATGGGTGGTTGCACAGCAGCCTCCCGTGACATGCCCGCAGTATTCAAGTCACACTCATGAAAGCACATTGCTACAAATAAAGCACATCTAGAGCATTGTAGCTGCCCTGCTGGAGCCGCTGGAGCTCAGGACCTCACTGGCGAGCCTCGTGCAAACTGTAGTTATTGTGGACAAATTGCACAAATTAGTTGTTCTTCATTCTTCAGGCTGTTGTGACATTTTCTACCATTTGTTTTCACGGCTCTCTTCACTCATCTGTGCTCTCGGTAAACAGCCATTTGAATGTTGTCATCCATAGATCATATTTTGTGGCTTTAGGAGCTGCTCTTTGTCTGTGTGGCAGCACTTTTCACTGTTTACTGACACATAGAGTTCACCCAGGGACTTCTTTTTTTTTGGCTTGGTTTCACTGCAACCAACCAGAGTGACGCTCATTATGTCAACCAGTGAGGATATGCGTCTGGCTCGAGGACAACAACTATATTAGATTACAAAGTTTTATAATATTTGGTTGAAGATTAGTCTACAAGCCAAGAATAAAGTTTGTGTAAAGATGGAGGAATTTAAATGGCTACTTTAGGGCTTCACCATTATATTTTTTACTATTGTGAGCAAATCCTTGGAAATCACTAAAACCAGTATGAATTTAGTATTGCCATTCTACAGATCCAATTGGCAAATCTAATACAGGGCACACTGTTTAAGCTGCTTTAGCCTATCTACACTTGTTGCACACTGCAAGTTGCATCAGCATCTCCTTTCCATGCATATCCATGTCATGTCTCTGTCACTGCCTGCAGTGTTCTGTGCAAGAGGTTCTGCTGCTTTTCTCCCTGCCACTGGCTCTCTATGTATGCACATGGAAGAGCAGGGAGATCCCAGAACAGAGCTCTATGGACAAATATAAATTAGTCCAGATGTAAATGACAATAGTCTTTTGACTATAGTGTTCCTGAGTGAACTCTCATTTGGGTTCTGTTTGCTAAAAACTACAGTGTCCAGATGTTTTGGTGAAATTTAATATTTCTGACCAGCTTTCAAGTATTACGTCTTAACTAGAAAGAAATGGGATTGCATCCTTAGTTCAGCAGACCTTACAGGATAATTACTCTAAGATGGTCTATGATGCTGGTGGTTCCAAAAGCATTGCAGAATATTAGTGTTTTTGCTTTTGACAATTCAAAGAGCATTCTTGAACATGCTTGTAACTGTCTCATAAACTGCAGCACATAAATGAAAGAATGCTGGCCCATTTCTCACTCTTTTTTTGGCTTGATAAGAAAGTAGAGCAACCATGTAAGTATCTAAATGAGTACATTTGAGAGAATAAAATCAAGCATGGTGTTAGTTCAGGTAGGCCACAGAGCAGATCAGCCAATCTTAATGCCAGCCTATACGAGCTGATGGGTACAGGGCTTGTACACATGCAACTGGCAAATCTCATGTGAGGCGTGTCCTTTCAGCCGCCCTGCAGTTGCTGTTCAGCTGTAAGCCACTTTGCAACCCACCTCCACCTCAGCGTCTTGTGCCGCTGTTTTCAGTAATGCATTGATGTTCTGTTCAGCATCGCTGGCAAATATAGATTACCACATAGTGGCCTTAACTTAAATTTAAGTATGAGTGAATATATGATTGTCCTTCTATTTTTTTTTATTTTCAATTTAAAAAAAAGTTATAAACGATGGGTTAAACAAGGTCAGGGACCTTTTTTGCATTTTCTAACATTTCTATCTTCAGGCCAGTTTTTGGATCTTGTGAAGCAACAAATGAGAATGAACCGACTGTGCCTGCTAATGAGGACCTTGTGGGTACAAATTCCTTTCAGGATCTATGTGCGTGTGCACGATCTTGTGTTTCTGCAAACATAGGCAAAAGAAACGAGCATCGTGCACACACTTCTTAAGCTGTTTTCATAAAACATGGGCTAGCTCGCACGGCCTTCGGAAATGTAATGAAACAAAGTGAAATCCCCCTTTTTTTTTGTGGCACTCGTGAATTCCCCACTGGAGCCGGGGCTGAACTCTTGTATTGGCAGTTGTAAGTGTCTCTGTGTGGATGAGTTCATGCATACCTATTTGTGCATGTGTACTTTTCTGGCAAATTGTTTTTTAGCTTGGCCAACTGGATAACATTACTCCAGGCCAAGTCATTAGCTGATGAAATAAAGCAGCTTTGTTTTGTTGTCATGCTCCACAAAATTCTATTTAAAATCCGGCTCTCTTCCAGAAAATGACAATAAGGGGACAAAAGGAAACAGAAGAAGCACACTCGGAGTACAGTATCTGAGACAAACTGCTTCTGGGCTCCTTAAGAGACTGCAATTAATCACAAGTTCCTTGAGCAGAACATGACATGCTCATTCAAAGCATCATAGGGACACAGTCCACAACAAAAGCTTTCAGTTGTGTTGTGAGCAACTGGGTGCTGGAATGAGGGTGCAGTTCCTCTGATAAATAGCGGGAGAGCTAAGTAGAAAAATGTAGCTGACAAAATGAAGAATGCAACAAAGAAAATTGCTCTCAGGTTGTTGTTGTTGTGTATATCTGATTGTGAGTTGCAAAAAGAAATAAAAAAGAAAAAAAATCCAATTACTTCCCAAAGTTTCCAAACTCTGTCAGAGTTGATCAGAACTTCTGATAACCTGGAAAAAAGTAAATGGAGTAAAGGATCAATGAAAAGTGGGTACTCCAGATCGTTGGGAAATTCACTAATGAGACGGTGACTTTATTTTCATTATTCCTCGAGTCTGTCTCCATTTCAAATATTGGCTCATGGCCATCTGTCAGTCACAGGTACTCTCCAAGTCTCTGTCCCCTCATGCACTTAGTTAAACACCCAGATGCCCATCCATTACCTCTTCCAATGTGTCTAATGGTCTTCTATCAGTTAATCTAACTTCTCTGGGGGTGTGTAAGGTGATTTAATATGCTATCAGGCAGGGCTGAAGAAAATTGAAACCAATAGCCATGAAATCTTTTTAATCTCCTCTTTTTTCCCTCCCCTTTCCTTTCTCATTCCATCACTAAACTATTCTCATAATTCTTCTTCTTCTTTTAAAGTTTGTGTTAGCCCATATAGAGCTGTTTATGTCACCGCCTGTGACTAGGTGTGTGTCCTGTTATTATCTTTTGTGGTTTTCATGATCTACAATGCAGGAAAAGCAGATGGCATAACCCAAAAAAAAAATTATTTGAGGCTCTTGGCTGATCTCTAGTGGCAATATTGGGAAATTACATCAAACACTTCATTTTTCTGCCATAAAATAGAGAATAAAATCAGGGTTAATGGTGTTTTGGGCAGTGATGGACTACAAAAAGCCATGGTTTGCAGTTTCAGAAGTTCCCATGCAGGGCACTGAAATCATTTTCCCGTGGGAAGCTTGGAATTTTGATGGTTCGTTGGAAAAAGCCACCTCAGCAGAGAAATTTCAACAAATCCTCGGCCAAACACTTGAATCTGATGACTTATTGTCATCCTGTGAAGGATTTCGGCAGAACACTCAAATGTCTTGCCACAGACTTGACTGGCTGCCTCACACTTTACCGCCGTGTGAGAGATGACTCACTTCATTGCTCACCAGACCACCGCCTCTATTGATGCAGCACTTTACTCACAGACATGTTTTTTTTTTTCCAAGTGTTATATGTTTTTGAAGGTGAGACTCTGAGAGTGCCTGCATGCTCTCTAGTTTGACATTTACAATCGAGTGACTCAGAGTTTGTTGTTTTTTCTTCTTTTGTTTGTCCTTGCATCTAAAACAGGAAGCACAGCCGTCAAATGAGGGCTGCGAGGACGACATCATCTCTAGCACCTAACGATCTACACTGTCTGTCGCTTTGATCTATTCCTGAAACTAAACGTTGCCAAATTTTCTTTGTGCATGTTTTTTTGGTTTTGGTTTGGTTTTTTGCAATTACTCCAAATAAAAATATCCATGAAAACCATTTTTAAAGGTAAGGTTCCATTTATCTTTGTGCACTTTGTGTTAATAAAGGAGAAATGGTTTTCAGCAAGTCCTCATATGGACCACCACTGATGGGAAAATTACACTGTAATCCTTACATACTAGGAAGTACTTAACTATTCCTGTGAAAAAGCAATGGTGTTCGGTACCACTATATAGAAAATACAACCATACGGCTGCAGTTCTACAGCATCTACTGGATAATGAGGGAAAGAAAATAACAGAAACAAATCAAAGACTCAAAGCACTCAGTGAACTTCTCTTAATTGCAACCTAGAAAGCTAGAAATAATGATTTCCGTTTGTTCTGCCAACTGAAGATAATTGGCAGCTGTTCCAATGACTGAAAATCACCAACACTCGCTTTAATGGGGGGAAAAAATGAAGGACAGCATCATTAGCACACACTGCTAACTACATCTTTGTCTCTCAATAGCCAGGTCCGCATTTGCATGTCAGTCTGCAGCTGTGAGGAAACAAAGTAAATAATGCACGAGTGTGACATGACTTTGAGCATCGTGCGATGGGTGAACAGACTGATTCAAGAAAGGATACGTGATTCAAAACCTTGTCTCCAGTCAAACAAAGTAAGCTATCCTACAGGCCTGCAGAACATGAACAGTGCAACCTTTGATTGTGACATCTGCAAATTCTGATCATAGATAACGCTGCATTATTTTACAGTGAAGACAACAGTTTATCATGTCTAAGGGAGAGGGCAGTGGCTTTTTGACCAGACTGTTTAACACAATTTTGCAGAGTGAGAGGATGCCTGAGGAATGGAGGAGTGTGACATGCAGAACTGCAGGAACTGCAGAGACTGATGAGCCAACGGACAGTGCACAAGGGAGGTGAAGAAGAGAGTGCAAGCAGGGTGGAGTGGGTGGAGACGAGTGTCGGAAAGATAGCAGCAGGAGTGAAAGGGAAGATTAACAAGATGGCAGTGAGACCTGCTATGATGGATGGTTTGGAGACGGTATCTCTGACAAAAAGACAGGAGGTGGCAGAGCTGAAGATGTTAGGATTTTCATTGGGTGTGACCAGAATGGACAGATTAGATTATATGGCTAAATCTGGCATATTTACATGGTGAATATCCATTGTCCCTGTTAAATAAACATAGCATAGACATAAACTGCAAAAGTAGTGAAGAACTGCAAAACCCCGGGGTAAAGGCAGCAGCCAACAGTGGTCACGTGATAGCCTGAAAGCTAAACTCACAGCTAACTTTAGCACAGCCGTCGGCAGCGTGAACCTATGGATAATGATGATGAAACTTTAAATGTGACATCGACAGTTTGTCAAGATCTTCTTCAGGTAATTAATTAAGTAGTTGGGTAAGTTGTCGGGAAGGGGGCTTTTTTTCTTGGCATTTTCACACCGGCTGACCTGAAATTTCTTATCAGTATGCTATTTTCAATAAACAGATGCAGTTGTAGTCTAAATACTTGCTGGTTCCTTGGTTGCTGTCAGACATTGTCATATGGCATATATTGATGATTTAAAAATCTGATTTATTAAAGAAACAACTCATAACTTGATGTCCCTATAATTGGTTATATCATATAAGAATAACTTTATTGATTCCAGAGGGAAAATCATGTCAGACCCAGCTCATCTGCTTTTTGTATGAGAACTGAAAAGCCTGCTGCCTTTGGGTACAAATGATTTTCTGCATCTCTTCATTTTGCATTTAGAAGTTGCAGAGTGCCTTCTGCTGGACAAACTCTGCACCATCAGCAGTTGTCTATTATATTTGCAAAGTAAAGTATGTTATAACTACCTGCATACTGCATGTCTGTAGAGATGTATAAGACTAGACTGTATAATATTATATAGTTACATGACAGACTGTACAGTAGAATCAAAATACTATCATGGGAAACTATATAGCACAAATACACAACAGCTGTAAACTTTGTCATATTTAATTCCATTGTAGCATACTGACGAGGACTTGCAGTACAAAAGCAAATACCAGACATTCCATTACATCTTGGACCCAGTAAACCCCACCAAAATATAAAAACAAAACACAAAGTTGCTTGAAGTTACAAAGTGACATCAACAAGACAAACATCTTGATTTGGGAAAAGCCAAGAACATGATGGTTACTGCCTCTTTTTTTCTTTCTTGGATAAAAATTGTTATAATGCATTAAGATATTGCAACACTCAAAAGAAAATAAAGTAATGGGGAAAAAAAAAACAATGTATGGGGAAACAGCTTTTAAGAGCAAGACCTATGGCACATTTATTTCCTGACATAGATTTGCACATTTTCACAAAAACATAATCACAAGCTTGGATTCTTAACCGAGTGCAGGTGGATAGACGGATTCCCATGGAAAAGGTGACCTGACGGAAGCAGCAACTGGCTAATGTGCAGAGTCTGTCAATAGATGGCGCCGTAAGCCTTTCCACAATCTGTGCAGTTCTTGCACTTGTTGGGCTTGTTTCCATTGACTTGCCAAAGTGACAGTTTCAGAAAAAGAAAATAGCAAATGATTCATAGTCAGTCTTCCTATAAGCAAATATTACACCATCATTTTGAGAAAATGTGAAATATTTGCCAGCAAATACCCACTTGACTGTGACATTTGAGAAGAGTCGTACAGGTTGGCCGTGGGTGTAGATTATTATAAAAACAGATATTCAGAAAGTTTCTTTCCACCTTAATTAGTGCCACGCAGCAGTGAGAAAACATCACATGGAAGCTTTTTTCCAGCAAGACACTTGGAGCCCAAAAGCATCACAAACTTTCTACAATTCTCTTAGTATTTCTGGAAAAATACATTAAGGCTAGTTTACAGGAAATTAGTTTATGCCTAGCTGTGATATTCAGCTTTCACCAATGGGTTTTTGATCAAGTTATGATCTAAGTAATATCAATACTTTAAGATCAAATAATACTATAAAATTTAAGTTTTATTCAAGGAATCTTTCGGAGAGTGAACAGACAAAAGCTGCTCTATAGAATCAAATTAAACACGTTCTTCCAGATTCAACCTACAGATTCTACATGAATGGAAAAAAGGGCTAAGAATCCTCTGAAAATCCTTAATGTTAATCTGGCTCTTATGTGTACCTATATGCACTAACCTAAATAATGAATTCTTGTTTCTGTACCACTGAAAAATAAAGCTAATGCACAAGCGCATTCAGCCTGCATTCATTTTAATGGCCAACAGGGGGCGATGCTGGTGGATTCAAAAGTCAGTGGGAAAACACCCTTTGGTTCCTTTGATCTGTGACCTCAGTAAACACCTTTCTAATGAGTTTATGGGCTCATTCACTTGTTTCAAGTCATACTCAATCAAACTTGATGCTCACCTTGTTAATTATGGTACTTCCTAGAGTCAGCCAATGAGCATACCCTGCTTTATCTTCATGTCTAAGAACCGGTCAACAACAATAACAAGTCCCTCGATTTCAGATCTCCTCGTCACTCATCATGTCCAGTTTTCGCAAAAACTCCCAGCTCAAGGCTTCACAGCCAGTGGCTATATCCATCTTTTATTTACAGCCTATATTATATGCTAAAATGAAATTCTTGGCTTAACTCTGGCGTCTTTTTTTTTCTAACCAGTTTGGTGGAATGAACACAGCTGAACACTTATACTTCAGTAAAAAAAAAAAAGAGAGAGAGAGATACTTTGGCACATTGTTTCTGCAGTGCAGCAGGTGACAAGAGCTCAAGCAAACTTACAGCAGATTGCTCCATAATTAGGTTTAAGCATCTCACTGTAAGTAAAGCATTTTACATTCACTATTAAAGACAGAAACAGCAGTCTGACAAACACCAACATCTAGACTGCCGGTTTGAAGGAGCTGACTTACATTTAGATTGATACTTTTAAGGCAAATTATATACTTTACATATAATATTTAAGCTTGTCTGTCAACAATTTGTGTATTCATATACATATATGTACTGTCAAATGTAATTTGACATCAAAAAGCAACTCAACATTTGATCTTTTCAGAAAGACGCTGAATGCTGAATTACATTACTAGTATACACACAAGTTTATAATTAGCAGCAGTTACTAACGCGTACATCTTAGTGTATGGTGACGAATGTGAAAATGATGAAATGAAAATATTAAAAAAAACTAAAAAAATGTTTTCCTAATCTTCTCCATTGAGATATGAAGACTGAAGTCACTCAAAATAGGAAATCTGGTAAAATTCCAAACAGATTTTTTGAGGTATTTCTGTGGGCATTTTTTAAATGCTCCTGACTAAATATGGACAAAATACATGGGGCAGAAAATGAAGTAACTTTTTAACATCCGTACAGATCATCAAATATTAGTAGCTCCTGGATGCGAAAGTCTGTATGAGGCAGCAGCTGCACACGTAAACAACAACGCCACGGCGCTAAGTTGCAGGACAGCACGTGAGGTTGATAGAAAGAAGGAAATCTGTGAATGAATGAAAGGGGGGCAGAAAGGGGGGAAAAGAATCAGGATAAGGAGCGATTGTCATTGGAGGGGGTTTGATTTTGTCTTTAATTGGCTAACCGAGACTGAGCCAAAGTTCACTGTCTGAGATCACACCAGAGTTTCAGGTAGTGTGTCAGAATTGTCCGAGGATAGCAGTTGCCATATCTGCCACCGGTCCCGCTGCCAGTCCTGCCATTCTGGGCACTGACTCTGTGGCACCACTTGAGCTTCTGCTGTTGAAGCCGAGTTACTCTGCCCTGCGCTCGACCTCTCGTGTGGCCGCTGAGCCGTCGCGAGCTGAGGTGAACTTTGGGAGCCGGCCAGTCGATGATGTGCATTATAAGGAGGAGGAGAGGGGCCATCGAGGGCGCTAACTTCCACAGTGTTCACCCCGCCTTGAGGCTTTAGGGTCGAGTTAACTCCATGTCCCCTTTGTGAAGTCACAGAGGGGTTGATGTGTAGCTGTAGGCGTGGCCGCCCCTTGTCCACGTGCGGGCTGGTGCACCCTCTTGTGACTGGTGGGTGGGGTTTGCCCTCGGCAATGCCAGCCGTTTTCTGAGTCCGTTGCACCGCTGTCTGATGTCTACTATCGCTATGAAATCCATCAAGACCTTCCTGTGAGCTGCGGGAGCTTCCTTCTGACATGTTGCTATGGGAACCTAAGAAGAGAGCATCACTTCATCAGTAAAACTGTCAATGAATATAGAGGGAAACACACATCTGCAGTAAGTGATTGACATCAATCTGTACAAAGAAAGGTAAGGTTTTTATGGATGATTAGCCAAAAAATCATTTTACTACATAAAATTATTTTTGCTGGATTGAATCAGTAGAATCCTCAAACATCCAAGAAACACTGAAGAAATCATTTTTGTAATGATACATGTTCTTTCTCTGTCAGCCTGATACAAATATCACAACTCAATGTGGGCACAGACCATAATGTCATACTCTGAAAGTCATGCCGAGTGAAAGGGAAAAAAATCACTCAGCCCTATAACTGAGGGCTGACACGCTAACAAAATGCCTCTAGCTGACTAAGTACTTTCGATTTTCCAATGTTGAGTTGTTAAAAAAGCTACTGCTGCTAGCTAAGAGGCTTGCAAACACTGTCAAAAAGCTTCAGCTACACTTATAGAAAGACAGAAGCCTGAAACTGACATTTGAATATCTGACCTGTCAGTTCAATATCAAAATGCTTGCTACATTGTAGAGCTCAAAAATGAGCATCACAATTCCCCAGTTTCTTCTTGTTGATTCCATCTTTGCGTCTTGTTTCATAGACACACTTTTGTCTTCAACAACAGCACCCAACAATGCCCAGCTCTTCTGTCCGGCTTATAAATGTGTAGGTCTGTGTTCTTTATCCCATTAGTAGGTCATCCTGTTGGGCAGCTTTTGGGCATTTTTCCGTTTTTGGCTAGCAGATGGAATTGACTAAGAGGAATCGTTCCACATAACAAAGAAAGTTGTGAATAATTTTTCCCTCTGCTCTGGATGAACCTTAATGGCACCCTGTCTCTCTATTGAGGCTAAAATACTGTTGCCAATTTCTCATTAAGGAAAGTAGCTATTGGCTCTCCCAAAAGTCGCTATGACGTCATCACCTAATTTGCATAATTGGTCGTTTGCATGTAGTTGCAATCAAGGCTGTAGGAGAGAGGAATGACAATTTTAGAGAGACAAAAAGTAAAGAAAAAAACACCCTAAATATGTTAAGGACTACAAATGAACTATTTGAAATAACTTGATAACTTTAATGCTTTGCCTCGACCCACATTACATAAATCAGTTTTTCTAATGTTAGAATATTAAATTTAACAAAAACACTTAAATGGGGTGTGATTGCTAGCTACATTCAACCCTCTTCCTTTTTCTGGGCCACTGTTCCCAACTTATGTAAGAAAACTAGCTGTCAGCTGCCTCAAAAGTTGATAAAGGCCGAAACAAGGTCCCGTGATGGGGTGGGTCCCCCTCAGTATCAAAGCAAGGGGCGGAGGGAGCGGGTGGGCGGGCGGAGGGAGCGGGTGTGCGGGCGGGCTCGGTGTTTAAGTGAGGTCCGGGAGTTGGAGGGTGGGGTCTAAGAGAGATCTGGGCAATGTCAAAGCGTAATGAAGGGATGCAGTGCGAAGGCTTTATGTACACAAAACACGGAGACAGAGGAGCATTTCAAGTTTTCGGTCTATCTAAATTTGTCGCTAGTCACTTTTTGGAAAAAAAATTGCTACGGGGGTCTGAAAAGCTGCTAAATCTAGTGACAAATTTGCTAAGTTGGCAACACTAGGCTAAAACTGGACCTTATTAGGTGCATGCAGCTTTAATTGACAAATGTATGCCAGCACAAGCAATTGTAGCAGCTAGCTGTATGCTAGGCCTCACCTCAGCTAATTTGAGTCTAAACTGGTCCTCTTGACTGAGTTTGCTTTTGGCTCGTTTTTGAAAGGCATTCATTTGCAATAAAGTTGCCTGCTGTGCAGTAAGGTGTCAAGTGCAGAGCTTGTCCATGAAGTCTGTGCTGTAGTTTTGGCAAATGAAAATGACATTTTCTCTGCTAGGTAGCACTTACTAGCAGGCATTAGTGCCTTTTCGATGCATGTGTGTAATCTATGGACACACCATGCTGAGTAACTTAGTGCTCCACAACTTCATCTTGATGACTCTGGCAATCTTTTATTCGCATTAGCCACTTCAAACAAAATTTGATCGACTGATTTACCTGTATATGTCTGATTCTTGAGTGCTGATTTCAGAGTACTGTGCCATGTGCCCCAAATGTTAGCATGCTCTTCTGAAAAAGGCACAAGAGAGGTCAAATGCCTGCCACTCCTGAGTCGTACAGCATATTTAGTACAAAGGAACATGTGGCTACCCAAGAAGAAAGGCCAAAATGAAGAAAGTGAAAATGATAACACATGCTAATCAACCATCTCTGTAAATACCAGGCATTGTGCAGCTCACCTTTGAAACCCCAAGTGTCAGCTCCAGTCTGGCCCACCAGAGAGTACTGCTCCGGGACACGGTAGAGCTGCTCACTAGCTGGGCTCCCTGGCTCCCCTCGGCGCTCACTCAGGACCGGGGAGTTGTTGTCATAAGGGGACACTTCACCGCTTGACGCCTTGTTGGAGTCGCTGGACGAATGTCGCTCGCTTAGGGTGAAGGGCTCCTCTGGCTGCAACAGGTCCGGACTCCTGCAGGAGGCAAAAAAGTAAAATAAAATGGGTTCAAAGAGTGGGAGACTGAAGGAAAGGGAAAGACAAGACCAAGCACTATACAGGGGTAACTCACTGAGATGCTTTTCTCCTCAGAAGGTAGTCGACTACATCTGGATCGGTCTCCAAAAGGCTCATCAAAACCTCATTTTGCAGATCAGGAGGCACCTACATAAAACAATGTGAGCGAAATAACAGAGTACATAACTTCACAAGATTAAAATCCACCCGTCTTTTGCCCCAATGCAGCATTTATTTTCCAAAGAAGAGGCAGAATTTAAGTTCTACCTCGTTTTTAGAAGAATATCACACGGTCAGAGCATGTGACATTAAAGTGTGCTTGATTTCTAGTTAGAGGCCCATTATTTTTTCCTTTTCCTTCCTTCAGCATGATGGGAAGAAACGATAATAAGGTAACGATGTGCCTTATTACCTTCATTTCCAGTGGACTTCTTAATCTGATCTTCTAATTAGCTGATTTTTATGCTTATCTGATATGCGGATTAAGATGGGGAGCACTGTCCAAAAACCTAATGTCGGCAAATGATTCCCATCCTGAAACGCTTTGAAAGTAAATGTCGCTCACTAACAAATTCAGACATAAGCAGGTTACAAAACAACTTTCAGATGTCATTCATAGAATTTGAGCTGCTCACAAATCTGTTTTTACTCACTCAGACTGAGCAAGTCAGTCCCAATTCGCTTTATGGGATTAATAGCTCTTCATTGGCTTACTGCAGGAATGTAAGCCTCCGTGACAGATTACAAAACATTGGAGTTTAAAGTTTTGGACCTGAAATGACCCAAACTGTCTTCCTGTTTGAGGGACAGGAAAGAATGAAAGCCACTGACGAGGCGGTGATCTGTGTAATTGTTTGACCTCTTTTGACAGCAAATTAAGGATTTAATGCATGAATGTGCTGCTTTTGTTTTGGAAAGAAGAAGCTCAAATATCTGGATGAAAAGTTGTTGATGTTATTTTCAGATAAGTGACTTTATGATATTTTTGCTTCCTTTGTATATTTAGTTCATTACTTCATCCAGTCCTGCGCAAAAGCCTCGAGCCAACCCTCATTTCTTTGTTTTCTTGGATGGGAAATATGTGCAAATATGCAAATATACATGGAAATACAGCATATAAGGTACAAATAGAGTTTATACAATTCTAACAAGCTTGAAAGGTAATATTTGAGTGACCACCTTAGGCAGCTGCTCTGAGGCAGCTTTCTTGTCATTTCTTTAAGCAGTCTTCTGGAATAGTTCTCCAGACTTCTTGAAGGACAATCAAAGCTCTTCTTTGGATGTTGGCTGCGTTTTGTTGTGTTCTCTGTCGTGATGATCCCACACTGCTTCAATAATGTTGAGGTCTGAGCTCTGAGGAGGCCAATCCATGACTGATGGTGTTCAATTGTGTGTTTTTGAATCCAGGTTTTCCTATTTTGCTGCACTGACTGTGCTTGGGATTATTGTTGTGCTGAAAAATTAAGATGCTACCAATCAGAAGCTTTTCAGATGGTGTTGCATGCTGGATCAAATATAGGCCAGACACTTCTTCTTTGTTGGCACTGCGCAACATGCTGAGATGTCACGTTTTCAGCTAATAACTCTTTTTCTATGGCTGTTAAATTGTTACCTTTAGAATTTTCCCATATTCAGTGGGAAGCAATTAAGTTATTGTGACTGACCGCCAATAACAAAGAACCTAAAGATACACTTCAAAACTGGTTCTTTGGTAAGTTGTTATGTGTAGACACAACGCTGATTCATGCCTTGAGTTAGGTGCCTTTTTTATGCTTGAAGGATTTATACCTCAGTATTAAGTGGCTTAACAAACAAAGGAAAGTGTTCCTCTGAAAATGGTCAGGTACAAGAACTGGACTGAAAATGAGTGGAAAAAGCAGCCAAAGAAAGCCTCGAGAACAAGAGACAAAGACTGGCTCCTCGGAAGCAAAACAGAAAGAAATGAGAGGTGGCTGAAGACTTTTGCACAGTACGGTACATACACCCTTTACAGGAAAGTCAAAGGATAAAGGTTACTGACCATGAAGACTGTTTGGTAGCTAGCAATCATCTTCTGCAGCACGGCGATGACAGCCGTGCTCTCCTCGGCCCTGGCTGAGCTCTGGACGGTGAACTCCTTGTCTGTGCTCTTCTGCTTGTGGAGAAGGTTGGGACCGAAGATGGTGGCGAGGTTTAAAGCTGTCATCTTGTTCCCTGTGATCTGTGGACACAAACGTACAACCCGTTTAATAATGGCTCGCTCAGTACTTCTTCAGGCTCATTCTGAACCAATTCTGCTCTCCCAGCTCCTCGATATGCACCCCACGGGTCCCTCAGCTCACCACCCTGCAGCTATCATCCTCACCTCTCTAGGCAGTTTGCTGTTCATTCTTCCTACAACCGTGGCCTTTTATTGGTTTGCGTCTAGTGATTCATTGCAATTGTGTTCTACTTTCTCAAGACCAGACCTCCAGGTCCACTTTAGTAGTTACCTTCTATGTCCTTCTTGCTTTGGGTTACATCAAACTTCCATCACTTCCTACCCCTGTGTTTTCAGTTTTACAATAAAAGTATTCGGCTTGAGTCTGTGTGTTCTGCTTCTTGAGTCCAGTAAAATCTCTTATTGTTGATAACATCAGCAGGCAAGAATGACTGCCAACATGGTGATATGAGGTACTGGTTACTATTTAACCGTATTAGTTTAACATTGTTTTTAGCATGTTTTGCAGTCCATAGGAAAATGAATTATAATTTGTATCCATTTGTGTTGTTGAAATTCAAAGAGGAAACCCTTTTTAGAAGATAAAGGGCAAACTTAAAAATGATCATAGACATCAGGAACATTTCTCTTCCATATTAGGGGGAAAATTTTAAAAACTTGAAACAAAACCAGCAGAAATCACTGTGATCTTCTGTAATAGCACAGACATGGGAGTCACCCCCTCACATCCCCATCCCTCATCCATTCCTTTGGACATTCTCCCTTTTAACTGCCTTCTATCACCCACCTCTGCTTTTTGTCACTTTACACAAAAGATGGAAAAACTGGCATCATGGGGATTCTAGACACACAAAGGGCAAACAGCTTCCTCTGTTCCACCAAAGGTAGGGTGATAGTGCATCTAAAATTAATTTCTTGCCCAGTTGCCTCCCTTTTCCACTCCCAGTCCCAACACAGAGCTGGGAACCACAAAGCAGCCAAAGAGTCCTGATGTTTTCCCAGCTGAAGCAGTCTGACTTCCTGTCACAGACTCAGATAGAAATTCTAGAGCCATGATGGAAAAATGATTTTAAAAAAAGTGTAATCCTCTTGTGTTGCTAAAGTGATTTAGAGTTTATTGCTTATTTTTTATAAGACTTTACAAAACTTTGAGATTCAAATCCAAAAACAGATTTCATTTACCCGTCTGTGTTTATTTTCCACGAATCTTCAACTTGAAGATGCCAAAATGTGTGCGTTCTTTAAATTCCCGTGGTTTAGCCACAATGCAATTGTAGCACATTTTCAAATGGTTAAACTTATGATTGAAAAATATTTTTTTTACAACAAACCTTTGATAACAATCCACACAGTGTTATTGCGACAGACTAAAGACGGAAATGACCCACGCCCCCCTTCACACCTTGGCACATGTGTTTAATCACATGAACAATAGAGGGTCACAAACACCTCCAGGGGACTATGCCCACAGGGGTTTAAATACCTGGGTCTCTCCACCATTTGTCTGAGCACTGAAGAAGCCTTTCGGATGAGAGGCGAAACGTCTTCAACTAACAAAAAGAAGTCCAGTTGCCTTTTTTTCAAGCTCCAGAGACTACGATGACCTGGATGACTGAGAATCTACACAGACAAATGTCGCCATTATATCTAATGGTGGTTAAAGACTGGATCGGACACATGGACTTGGACTCAAGGATGAACTATTTTGGTCATCAAAAGTATTAAGCAATGGCTACTGTCATCACTGTCGCGTGTTTTTCATCTTGTGCATGTAGTATCTTCCTCGTGGTGTTTCTGGTCCAAAAGTTCTTTTGGACTCGAGATTTTGGTTAACAATGATACCAGGGAGAAGGCGACTGTCACCTCCCAGCATGCGCACAACATTTTTGGCAATCATTTGTGAACATAATATATTGGAAGCCCCCTGAGGCAACGTCCTCAGCTCATAATACACATTTCTGCCCGTAACTAAACTTGTGAATGTAAAATCTTGCCTTGACAGAATTTTTTCCAGCTTCAAACAAACATCCTTGGACTCAAGGATGAACTTATTAGATTTTGGTGGTTAAAGGCCAAAGTCATGATTATCTGTCTTTTGATAATGACTTGTGCTGAATTTCATTACATTTGTCAATAAAAAAAAAAAGTCCACTTGGATTCAAAGATGAGCTGATTTAATGAGCACATGAGCCGTGAACTTGTTAGGTCAAAGACTGCTCAAAACATGCTTTTGCCTAAAACTCCAGCATTCATACACAACTTAAGACAAAATTTCACATCCATTCATCCATCCATTTTTAACCGCTTATCCAGGTTTGGGTCACGGAGGCAGAAGTCTAAACAGAGAAGCCCAGACTTCCCTCTCTCCAGCCACCTCTTCCAGCTCATCCAAGTCATTCCCAAGCCAGCCAAGAGATATAATCTCCCCAGCATGTCCTGAGTCTGCTGTGGACCATTCTCCAGGTAGGACAGACCCAAAACACCTCACCAGGAGGCATCATAGTCAGATACCTAAACTACCTCAATTGGCTCCTTTTGATGTGGAGGAGCAGCGGGCGAAGTTCCAGACCGTCCAATCAACTGCTTCTTTTTTTTAATACCAAAAATAGCTAGTTGTACAAAATTTCAACAGATAAATGTGCAATAGAATAAAATTAATTGATGACTGTTCCTCTCCCAAAGGTCAAATCTAAACAGACATGGACGTACACTGAAGCTTTAATGGCTGGTGTAGTTGTAGCTGCTACTTATTTCAAATCACATTTGTTTGAAGTTGCTCTAATTCTGACCAACAACAGAGAGACTTTTTCTAAAATATAATATCCTCCTGGTGCTGGAGGAACATCCAGAATTATTTGCTTACTTTGCCAGGCTTCCTCAACTTGAGGTGCTTTCTGCCCTTTGCAGTACTGCAGTGGTTCCCTTTGACATTTTACTGCCGGCTGTAAATGGCCAGGCAAACTCGCTTGCTACTTTGGCTTCGCTGCATGTTTTGCAGAGCAAACCTTTCTTTTTTTTATTTTGGCTTGTTGAGTGGATGTCCACCCTGCCAGTTTGCTTAGCCGTGATAATGGGTTAGCATTCGCGTCGCTTAACTCCACCACACTGTTCTTACCTAGCTAACCTGCACGGTGCATATGGACAAGGCACGTACACACAATAGGATGCGATGATTGGCTGCATAAGTGAACCGTATCGTATCATTGGCTTAACACCTGACACTCACTGGCTTAAACTACAAAATGGTACGGAAAGAATTTTTATTGGTCTAATTAGTTTACGGTTCATGTTGGATTCAATTTTTTGCGCTGCATAGATTTTCTTGTGCGCTGAAAATGTGTGAGCAGTGCGCGATTGCACAAGCGCGCAGCTTAGAGGGAAC
>VUQK01004711.1:11270-22007 GCA_015106715.1 Bujurquina vittata | reverse complement strand
GCTGCTGCCCCCCGCCCCCGCCCCCCGTCCCACCCCCCGGTGCTGCCCCCTTACCCCCCCCCCCCCTTATTTCTCACATATTCACAAAGCTGCTGCCTTCATCCTCCCTCCAGTGCTTATTTCTTGCCTGTGAGCCTCACCGAGTCAGCCTGAGAGGAAAGATACCCCCCCACCCCACCCCACCCCACAGAAAATAAATAAACTTAACTGTTCAGGGTTTCATGACGAGAGCTGACCGGCCGCTCACCAGACACTCGACGCAAGTGTCCTAGTCCTCTCCTCAGATAACACCTCTCACACCCAGGCCTCAAGATGATGTGCGAGGTGATGCCCACCATCTCGGAGGATGGGCGTGGCGGAGGCGGAGGTGGTTCGTCTTCCCCGGCGGGGGGCGGAGGAGGAGGGATGGGTGGCGGGATGGGAGGCGTGGGGGGCTACGGCAGCCGGGACCCCCGCGGCGGCGGCGGCGGCGGCGGTGGCGGCGGAGGCGACGAAGGGGGAAGCACAGGCAACCTGGAGTCGCTGATGGTGAACATGCTGACGGAGAGGGAGAGGCTGCTGGAGAGCCTGAGGGAGACGCAGGAGAGTCTGGGGACGGCGCATCTACGCCTACGAGAGCTCGGCCACGAGAAGGAGTCCCTCCAGAGGCAGCTGTCCATCGCCCTGCCACAGGTATGGGGGGGGGTCACATGGGTCCAGGAGCTAAATACACCAAGCTGAAAAAGACACATCACTACCTTTACCCACGTCTCATTTCTCATGTTCAGCCTTCTCCCTGATCAGGAGCGAAGTACAGTTCACATCTCTGCTCTTCTTCTCAAGGTCAGATCGAAGGTGTGAACGAAGCAGGGTTACGTAATGTAGCAACGTTTTGCCCAGCAGGCCCAATCATGCCACAACGCACACTCTAAGCCACAGGCAGACGTGCGCGCGTGTCCCAAATTATAGTTTTAACTCTTGCGCTTGCTTCTGCAGCCCGGTGGTTTCACAGCGTGGGTTTGGTAGCTAAATGCAGTGCATCATCACTTCAGAGCCAATATTTACATCGTCCGCTTGCACATTTTTGTTGCTCGCAGTGCTGTGGACGCTGAGTCTCATCCTGCGGTAACATACAGGGACACAGTGTACGGCATGCATGCAAAACAAGAGTTTGTCACAGTTTGCAGGAGCTTCACATTTTATAGATTTGTCAGAGCAGGAAAAAAAACAGGCTTAGGTCTTCGAGTCTGCTCGTACATTTTGGGCGGATGTTGAGATAAAACTGATTTTTTTGCAATGTGTTATTTATTATAATATTGTACCTCACAAGCATACACGTGGCTGTGTATTGAAGGTGAAGGGTTCCTTTAATGTAGCAGTTCTTAAACTGAGGAGCAGGGCCCGCTGCATGGCAGAGGAAAAATATGGAGTGATAGCTGAAAATAACTGGACTCTGCTGACCTTTAGTTCACTAAATTCACCCTGGATTCTTCTTGTAATGTTAATAAGATATAATATAAGCTATAATAGTACCCAAAATATATCACGCATTCTCCAATGGGAGGTTATAGTGAGACCTCCTAAATCCAACAATAAACGCACACAGGTTGTAACCAAGTAAACAAAGATGAGACATTTATGTCTTATATTCTCAGGAGATTGATGTATTGCGCATGCGCATGTAACTACTGAGTAAACGTAGCAGCACAGCACATCTGAAAGCTGCTTAAATATATAAAGCATCAGTGACGTGATGAAAAACTGTAGGTGGAATTACACGGAGAAATGCTGTATTTGAAGTGCTGGAAAAGTAAACAGCTATTATCAGTACACGGGCTCCTTCTATCAGATGTGCTCAAAGCGAAAATGGTTCCTTGTTGAATTATTGATTTGTGAACCTATAAGCAGGATTTTAATGTGGTCCGATGGTCCAGGTGGCGCTGAGCTGCGCTCCTCTGGGCGTATTTAAGCTACAGCGACACGCGTAAAGACCTGAAAGAGCACAGACTGAAAAATGAATCGGCAGAAAATCCGAGATTTGTTTTGTGAAAGATTGCTGACATAGTCAAAAAGGTGAAAGTTTTTACGTTTTCTTAATCTGCTTTGATAGGAAACTGAGTAATTTTGAATTTTTGGCGATTCATTTGACAAAAGCAGGCATTTAGACATCACTTTGGTCTCTACAATATTATTATTTTCTTCAAAAAAACCCCCCCCCCACCAAAATACATACTGATGATTAATGTTGACACATTCGGGCTGTAGAGTCGTACGCCGGGAATTCAACGTATCAGCTAATCACATGTAGACTATAAGATGGATTTATTTTTGGATACTAATTAATTACTGGTAAAGGTGTACCAAAATGGAAAGATTCAAGTTAAGTACCTCAATTTATACTGATAAATTTCCATATTTAAATAGATGAATGGATGTAAAATAATACTGCTGCTGTGCCAAATAATATTTTTGACACCAGGTGTCCCGAGCGAGAGGCGCATCACTTATGGAAGCTGCTGCCACGTCCTAAAGCGCACTCTGCTTTAGGACGTGGGGCCATCAGTTATAACGCTGTGCTGTGAGACTTGAATCTCACGATTGGGATCATAAACTCCATGAGAAAATGCTTACCGAGGGCACGAATCAAGTGAGGAGCAGGGTCATTTCCCCATAGACGTCCATACATTCAGACCTCTTTTTGTGTCTGGTGATGTCACCCTCTGCTGGCCATTAGGAAGAATGCATGTTTAAGGCACCCCCCCCCCACACACCCATTGGCTTCACTTTTCAGACTGAGGTTACATCTATCTTACATGGAGGTATGTGCTTGGATTATGAAAGAGAGACACAACATGCAAAAGCTTTAACTAGCTTTTTTTTTAATCATCAAAAGCAGTTTTTTTGTAGCCGTATGATTAAATTAAACCTTTAAGGGTCACCAAAATACTTTAACAACAGCCATAAGTGTTGAACGACCTTCTGGGCTTTCCAGATGTGGTGTTTAAATGTGTGCGGTACAAACTGGCCCCACCTGAAACCTGGAGCTGATGGCACAATCCCTGCAGCACAGAGGCCAATGTTATCCCACGTCCCATGCCCGAGAGCTAATCACGCTGTAATTCCACTCAACATGGAAGAGCTCCATCTCTATTTTCAGGCCGGAGTCACTGTCGGAGGCCTCGGGCCACAGTGTTGTCTCCCTCATTGTTGGTACCCTCTCTTTCGCCGTGCCTGAACTATCAGCACTGCGCGTCCTAACGCACAATGACTGGACATTAAAGGAGCGCGTTCCCTCGCTGAGAGGAGATCAATATGGCGCACACATCTGCAGAAACACACAAAGAGAGGAACACATGGCTGTGGCACATTCTACAGTAGATGAGTTCACCGAGTTTATCTGTGCGCGCAGACGTTGCCAGGAGAGGAAAAATAGGAGAGAGGGATGGAGCGAGCGACAGCACGGCGTGGCGAGGGAGAGAGAGAAAAAACCTGGCGATATGAAACTCACAGAGACTAACAAATCAAGCCTATTTGCATATTGCTGCATGCTAATGAGGTCTGGAGCGTGTTTTAGATGTGTGCATGATGACAGGGGGAGACTGAAATGGATGAAGGTGGGATTCAGCGGTCTGACCAATATGATGGGAAGTGTCTGCTTATGACGGTCCGTTTCACACCATCCTTTACATGAATTCAACCCAAAATTATAAAATCCTTTGGGCCCAGAACGTGCCATCTGCACACACCAATTTCCTCCCTCATCCGTCCTCTTCCATCTTTTCAAATAAGCTCCTCTCTTTTTGCTCCTTTCCCCGATCCTCCTCTATTTCGGCCCAGTGCGCGCACCAGCTCAGAGGCTTGTTACGGACTGTACATGCTGTACTTTGTAAATGCATTTTTGGCCGGCACAGAGTGCGAGGTGAGGCGCGTCTTCGCTGGCCGTGTGGGTAAACCGATCACTCCTAGCGCCTGGGCAAAGAGAGCAGCACACTTTGGCGCACACGTGCTCCGGCACGGTCGTGCGCTCCGTGTCAGGCGTGCGTCGCGCCACGGTCACGCACGAGAGGACAATCAGCGCACGGGCGGGCGCGCACGGTACGCTTTGTGCGCGCAGTGGCACAAACAGAAAGAGAGCCTGAGCGAGCTGATCATGTCCCCCCTCTTTGTTGCTGTATTTGATTGTAGCCATCGTGGAGCTGACCTCACGAAATGTGCATGATTGGAGTGAATTGCAGGAAATCACAACATTTCAGTTGGACCGCTGTCAGCTGGGAAAAGGAGGGCTGGGCCGGCCTAATTTACTCTCATGCTTGTTTAACCGCCACGTTTTAATGATGGGAGATAGCAGGCCATGCTTATCGTGCAATTACACCAATTTCAGGTGCAACGCCTGCAATAAAGCCGGTGGTTAGACTTTGATATGGAGGTCGCTGCGGCAGACGCAAAGATCGCGCTGTAAGTGCGGGTGGACCCGTTCTCAGTGAGTCGCTTCCTCTGACAGCCACAGTGTTGCTGCGTTTGGTTAATGCGCCCGCGTTCTTGGAGGCCAGTGAGCGGCGAGTTTGCTAATGAAATCAAGACCCGTCAAACGGCTCGCTGTGGTTAATCGCACTGTAGGTTAACGGGAAAGAGTGGCAGTAAAACCCCCCCTGTTGGCTTTTATTGCTGCGTCTTTTCGTTTTCTTTGGGGTAGCCGGCCAAAGCTGGAAAAGGTAACATAAGGCTTTAGCGAGGAAATAGAGGAGGATGGCTGGAAATTGGAATTATTTGCTTGTTTTGCCTCCTCTTGGTTGACATTTATACTTACAGGAAGTGGCGAAATCCACTGAAAGGCACCATTAGAAATAAAATGCAGCGTAAACCTACCGAGTTATAACTACCCGGCGCTTTTCTGAAATCATTCTTGGTAATAGAGCAATAAAAGCTGGAGCAGATTTAAAGTATGAAAGTACTTTAGCTCTTAAACATTCTGGGGGGGGGGGTGATGTTGTTAATGATGTGGACTCCAGTGTTTCTCCATGCTTGCCAGTTAAGCACTGGGCTAATGAGCCGTGACATGACATGTCGCCATGACATCAGACTTTCTACTGACCCAAAGGTAACGTAGGAGGGAGTCATGGAAACAGACATGCTTGTTCCTTTGCTGTAAATGCACACTTTAATGCTACAGCAGAATATTGTGACCTCTCGGTTATGGGTCACGGACGCTAATACTGAAGGGTTAGAGACTGGTTAACTGCAGTGCCATAACATTAATTTGTGTCCAGAGCTGAATGAATTTTCGATAATGTGAGAGTCCGACTGCTGTGGACGGTCTTCTCCAGCGCATCCCAAAGATTCTCAGCGGGGTTCTGGACTCTGCGCTGGCCGATCTGTGTATGAAAATGATGCCTCACACTCCCTGAACCCCTCTTTAACAATCTGAGCCCGGTGAATCCTGGCACTGTTATCTTGGAATCAGGGGAGCATTGATGGAAAAACCCCTGGTCATTTTGAATGTTCAGGCAGTCAGCTGACCTCCTTTTCTGCCATATAACAGTCCTGCACTGAGACCCGACCAACTGAAGCAACCCCAGATCATAATACTGCCGCCACAGGCTTACACAGTAGTTTTTCCTTCCTGTAAACCTTCAGTGTGTGTGTGTGTGTGTGTGTGTGTGTGTGTGCGTGCGTGCAACCTGCACTCATGACCTCATGCAGCAGCACTGCTCACTCAATAACAGCACCCTCTTGTGACCCCGCAGGAGTTTGCAGTGCTGACCAAAGAGCTGAACCTCTGCCGCGAGCAGCTGCTGGAGAGAGAGGAGGAGATAGCAGAGCTGAAGGCCGAGAGAAACAACACACGAGTCAGTGCACTTACACGCCTGCTTCACATCACGCACCCCTCTGATTCTAGCATGCAACTTTTGCCTTTTCCGAAAGACTTCACATGACAAAGTGTAATCCTCTGAGACATATCAAAGGCACACTGTGGTGAGCTTCTACTGCATGTGAACCATATGTGTTTCCAGCTGCTGCTCGAACATCTGGAGTGCCTGGTGTCCCGCCATGAGCGCAGCCTGAGGATGACTGTGGTGAAGAGGCAGGCCCAGTCTCCGGCCGGGGTCTCCAGCGAGGTGGAGGTCCTGAAGGCCCTCAAGTCCTTGTTTGAGCATCACAAAGCTCTGGATGAGAAAGTGCGCGAAAGGCTACGGGTAGCTCTGGAGCGCGTGGCCGCTCTGGAGGAGGAGCTGCAGTCTTCCTCTCAAGAGGTGAGCGCCTGTTTCTGTTTGTTTTTCTTCCCAAATTAGAAGGAGAAGGTGATTACAGATGGGGCTCTTTGATGATTCTTTTCTGCATTGTTTTTAGGTCCTCTCTTTAAGGGAGCAGATCAAACGACGCCAGCAAGGACTTGACAATGGCAAAGAGGTAAGAGAACACATTTCACAGACAATATTTTATGTGTATACAGAACCTGAAGCTCAGTCAGCGTATTGTACCCAAATGAATCCATTTCTTCAGTAGAGAGAAGAATATAGGCTGGTTCATCCTAACCTGTGATCCTGTCACAGTGACTGATAGAGTCTCTCCGTGCAGCAGAAGAAAGCTAAAAATAAAAACTAGCCACAGAAAAAGGGCCTTTAGAAGTTTTCCCTTATTGAGCATCTGTAGCTGGATTCATAGCCCCTCATTGTGTCCATTTGGATGATCTTTGGCTGCACAGTATGAAGGAAGATGTGAATTTAAACCAAATCAGGAAAGGGAATGACAGTGAGGAGGAAGAAGCGCAAACGAGCAGAAACAACGCCAGCTGAGAGTTTTCACTGTCTTTTACACTCCGTGCACGGCAAAGAAGCTCTTCCACTTTTGTGGCTTCCTTACGTTCCGCAGCACAGTGCAAATTATCAATATAAATCAAGACCTCCAGACTTCATGTGGCCTTCAGATTAGCTCAGGGAGAGAGTGCACAGAGAGCCTCTTGGAATGGGTTTCCATGGCCGAGCAGCTGCATCCGAGCATCGCCAAGCTCAATGCAAAGTGTCGGACGTAGTGGTGTGAAACACGCCGCCACTGGATTCTGGAGCAGCGGAGACTGATATAGTGTCTCTGTCTCGCAATCCGATGGACAAGTCTGGGTTTGGATGTTGCCACACTTACAACGGGCCAAATAAATATTTCATATCAGAAACCTTAAAAGGACGTGTTACAGCAGGAACACTCCTTTACGAGAGATTTCCTCACAAATTCACACGGCGCAACGATACTGGATTTTCGACTGGCTTTTTTACTCTCAGTAGATCACAGATATATTCATTTCCATCAGTTTTTTCTTCCCAGAATTCATCTATGCAGAGAGCGGCGGGTGCTGAAAGGCTGAAATCCATTAAAACGTACAAAAGGCTTAGCGCGAGATGTGTTCAGGTCTTCTTCTTGAACACAAGTAGCAGTACCTTAATGTGTTTTTATTAAAACGCGCAGGTGCCTTAAATGGGTTGGGAGTGCTTCTCGGCCCGATTTTCAGCGCATGATTTTCAGTTAGTAGAGGCAGAGACACACAATCACACAGCAGCTGCAATAATGCTGGGCTGTAAAACTATAAAAAAATATCCAGGATTGCACAGAAAAATAGAATAAATCGATCGACGTACATCATCCAGGAATGCTGCTCCCACTTAAATAGGCGAGCGTTGAAAAAGCCAAAACACAACAGCAGATGATGAACAAACCCCGGAAGTGTTATTCTCACTGATCAAACTTTATTGTTTTTATATAAATCAAAGTAACTTTCCTTTCTCTCAGAGGCTTCCCAATGGGCCGTCCTCCATCCTGGACGACGGCGACATCGACAGGCAGAGGGAGGGCGAGATCGAGAGGCAGAGGTCCGAGCTGGGACAGCTGAAGGAGAGACTGGCCCTCATGTGCAGACAGGTACTGCGTTCAGATGCTCCTGAGGTCTCACGCTCTGACCCAAAAGCAGTCAAATATCACAAGGCTGAAATGCTACATCCTCGTATCCCTCGCATGCTCAGGTCGGGGAGATCGAAGAGCAGCTGACATCCGCCCGGAGGGAACTGGCCCGATCAGAGGAGACCAACCAGAAGCTGCAGCGGGATCTAAAGGAGGTGAGGCTCGCCGAGCTGCCACCTGTACCGGCTATACCAGCTATTTTGTTCATACTTTTTGCTGTTTGTGTGCATGCCAGCAAAACACCGTGTAGCCGTGGCGTCATCAGTAGCGCTGCAGCTACTTTAAGCGAGGACGCTTCCATGCTAATTAGTCACTGCGCTGGCAGTTGATTGAAAGTCATGTGAAACATAAAAGGTTGTTGAGCGAGTTTAATCAGCAGACTTTTATCTCCTTTAACCCCCCCCCCTTCCCCATTCCCCATTCCTCTTGGACATGTGCAGCTGTCAACGACAGCTATCAGCCAGTCATTATCATTCCTTAACTAAGAGCTCACACCGAGTGAATTCCCTTCAGAGAACACCTACTTCAAATGTATCGCTTGCGCTCTCACGCCTTTCTATTTGTTCCTCACAGTCCTGACATATTTTCGCAGGCGCTCTGTCAAAGGGAAGACATGGAAGAGAGGATTACCACGTTAGAACGCAGGTTTGTGCTTTTTCGCCATCAGCTCAGAGGAGTGTGGAGGATGGAGAGTGCAAGAAAGAAAGAAACAGATGAAGAGCCTACTGTTCGATATACTAACACCAAATGCAGGCCTTAATTAATTCATGAATGATATGCATTTGTGTCTACTTGCTTTCATTTATTCCCCCGTTTATTTATTATTTTCTTCATTTTTAAATGGATTTATTTGTGGCCATTTGCCTATACGCTCCAGCTTCATCACGCAAATATCATATTAAGGATGCTCTTCACCTGCTGGCTGATGCTTTGCTCTCACAACTCGCAACAGACATAAAAATACATCAAAACAAACATAAATTAAGACATAATTTATTATTTTTTTTAAAAGTAAAAAAAGGATATTTAATAAAAATGTTTATAAATACAGAAGCAACTGAAAACACTCATGGTCATACTTTATAAATATTGTCTGCATTTTTCCTAGATGTTACTTTTGTAGGTTTAATGAGATATTCATTTATTTATATGTTTTTGGTGCGGGCAGTTTTAGTCTTCCATATTAAAGATGGCCTGCCCTCTAAAATGTTGTGGTTTGCAGGTACCTGAGTGCCCAGAGGGAGGCGACTTCTCTCCATGACATAAAAGATAAACTGGAAAACGATCTGGCCAGCAAGGAGTCGCTCTACAGACAGGTGAGGTCCAAAGACTCTTTCATCTCCGTGCGTCTTTACGTCTCTGTGCTGTTGACTGGCAGCTTGGCTGCGTTTCACATTGGCACGGAGAGCGCGCCATTATATTGCCCCCCCCTCCTCCCCAGCGGCTTTAAACATGCCTTTTGCCCTCAGCGATCTTCTGCAGTTGTGCTCCGAGTTTCACCCGTGCCTCCTGATCTCCTGTTTTGTCGCAGAGCGAAGAGAAGAACCGGCAGCTTCAGGAGCGTCTCGACGATGCCAAACAGAAGCTGCAGCAAACCCTGCAGAGGGCTGAGACGCTGCCGGAGATCGAAGCCCAGCTCGCCCAGAGAGTGGCTGCGCTCAACAAGGTGTGTACGTCCTAATCGGCAACCGCAAACCTCTGTGGGTGGATTTTTGGGGTTTTGGCAAAGTTTTTCAAATGTTCAAAAGAAAACCGCATGCGTGTGCGCAAAATTTGTGCAAGCCGGAATGTGCTTCTGTGCAGAGACATGCGTGTGGACGTGCGGGCAGGTGCAAGCAGGAGCATTTGTATGTGCATGTTTGCGGCCATTCATGCACAAACGAAATGAAGGAGAAAAATAAGACTTGAAGAGATAGACGAATACCAAATATTTGATCAAGCTGTGCCAGCAATTCATAAGCAGACGAGCTGAGATGAAAGCCAGCTCAGGGCACAGAGTGAGCACAGCTATTACATCCTTGGGCGCTAGGCACGTCAAGGAGTGTACAGCGCTCAAATTCTTCCTGACTGGCTGATTTAATTGCATGTATGTTAACCTCTTGCGTTCCCATAAACACATTTTTTCCTCCTGCCAAAAAATTTGCATCAGAATCATTCTTCTCCCGTTAGTCAGACCACTTAAACGTCTACTGCCTCGGCTTACGTGTTCAGGCAGGGAGGCTGGCGTGATTAATGTCCTGTAAGAAACAAGAAAACAAACTTTCCCGTCACGCTGTGATCTGTACAGGCATGTAACTAATTGAGAGAATAAGTCAACAAGCTGTTTCTTTTGTGTTAATTTGTATTAGTGTTCCAACGTGAGTCAGGCTCTAACCTTGCTCTCCAATCGCTCAGGCGGAGGAGCGTCATGGCAACTTTGAGGAGCGACTGCGACAGATGGAGGCGCAACTGGAGGAGAAGAACCAGGAGCTACAGCGAGTGAGTCACGCTTGCTTTTCCATCTTTCGGCGTTTTCATCCTCCCCCTCTTTCATGCCGTTCCTTTTGTCAGGCTTTGCGCTGCACAAAGGCGCGCTAATTTTCTAAAGCCCCCCCCGTTTGACCGCGCGCATTCACATAGAAATTGTTGTCTCTGTCTCTCAGTCAAGCAGATTGCTTGTTATTAACTCTCCTTCCACCCTCCCTCCTCTCAGTCGCCGCACCGATTTTTCATAAAATCTTCCTCTCTCACTCATCTCGCTCACCCCCCCCCCCCCCCCCCCCCCCCCCCCCCCAGGAGGGCAGCCACCCAAAACCAAAAAAACAACTCTTT
>VUQK01004709.1:16143-35504 GCA_015106715.1 Bujurquina vittata | reverse complement strand
CGCTCCAGACGCAGGGTTGTTCTGACAGGTTATCCCCTGCAGAACAACCTTATTGAATACTGGTGCATGGTAGATTTTGTTAGGCCTGACTTTTTAGGCACACGCCAGGAGTTCAGCAACATGTTTGAGCGTCCAATTCTAAACGGTCAGTGTGTGGACAGCACACCTCAAGATGTTCGCTTGATGCGTTACCGCAGTCACGTGTTGCACAGCCTGCTAGAGGGTTTTGTCCAGAGGTAAGCTTTTAGTCAGACTCAGAAATTGGAAAAAGAAGCACACTAACCTCACCGTGCTTTTGCGGGGTGTTTTTCTGGTTTGCAGACGAGGCCATGATGTGTTGCGAGACCAACTTCCCACCAAGGAGGAGCATGTGATCCTGGTACGGCTCTCCCCCATTCAGAGGGCACTCTATACGGAGTTCATGAAACGCTTTCGAGAAGCAGGGAACAGTGGCTGGCTGGGCCTCAATCCACTCAAAGCCTTCTGTGTTTGCTGCAAGGTGTGACAGTTTTTGTTTTTTTCCCCTGAAACCTCATTTTCCAGAGCCAGCTATTTACATTGAGGAGCCTTACTAGATGTGATGTGGTTATGATTGTCACCGAAAACTCCTGCTTTTTTTTTACTGAGCACTGTTTTGTCGTCTTCTCTAGATCTGGAATCACCCAGATGTCCTCTATGAAGCCTTGCAGAAGGAGAATCAGGCCAATGAGCAGGATCTGGACCTTGATGACATCACTTCAGCTAGCAACCCTCGCTGCCCTGCACCCAGTGCTGGCCTCAAATCCAAAGTAGCAGACTCAAGCAACAGTAAAGTCAACAGCACCCTGCCACCGCTCAACTCCTCTCAGGACAGAGCCAATCAAGTCATCACATATGAATGGGTGTGTCATGAACATAGAGCTTGGCTATAATAAAATATAAGAATTTGGTTTGATATTTTTAGTTTCATTCCTTAAAATATTCTTTCTTTCTCCCAAGCCAGTAAAGTGCTTAAAGGTTATATATGTATATTTATATTTTAGGCAAAGGACATAATGTCCAACTACCAGACAGGAGTTCTGGAGAATTCTGCCAAGATGGTTCTGCTCTTCCATTTGATTGATGAGAGTGTCAGGAGAAGAGAGAAGATTTTAGTCTTTAGGTAAGTTCTCTGCCCCATTTACAGGGCATTAAAGACAAATCCACCAATAAGCAGCTTATAGAAGACACAGCAGTTTGCCTAATTAATCAGACTCTTTTTGGCTTTGGAGCTTTTGCAAACATTGATGGGGGTTTTTTTAATCCTACTATATTTTATGAGGTTTTCGGCATTATTTTAGGTTACTTTAACAATTACCTCATTTCATGAACACGATTGATTAATGTTCATGACCATAAAAGTAAGCGCACTTGGTTTTCTTACAATCTGTTTTTGCGGTGTTCCCACTAGCCAAAGCTTGTCCACCCTGACGGTCATTGAGGACTTCTTATCAAAGAGACCCATGCCGCAAGGCATTGCCTCCACTGATGGCCAGAGCCAAAACTGGGTTCGCAACCTCAATTACTACAGTGAGTCATCCAATCTGTGCTCTCTGCAGAAAATGCAGTCTTCACCACTGAAATCTCAAAGTTGTGATTGCCTTTATTGATTTGGTGTCTCTGGGTGCAGTTTCTATAGTATTAGATTCCTCCACTCATTATAGTCTTTTGCAGAGATGACAAAGTATTCTAGAGGAATTTAATGAAAGTGTTCCTAAGTATGTTTTCTTCAGTTCACAAGTTAAAGTGTGTTCAGGTGCTTTGCTATAAAGAGATGCTATACCTCTGCATTGTCTGTCTGCAGGACTGGATGGAAGTACATCTGCCTCAGAAAGGGAGCGGCTTATCAATCAGTTTAATGACCCAGAAAACACTGCAACATGGGTCTTCCTGCTTTCTACCAGGTATAATTCTCTGCATTTACAGTTTTAATTTTTTTTATCACATTTTACCCTTTCACTAGCAGCAAGTTTATTATTAATTTTCTTTGTTTTACAGAGCGGGCTGTTTGGGGGTAAATTTGATTGGCGCCAATCGTGTAGTTGTGTTTGATGCATCGTGGAACCCCTGTCATGATGCCCAGGCTGTGTGTAGGGTTTACCGATATGGTCAGAGAAAGCCCTGCTACATTTACCGTCTTGTCTGTGACTTTACCTTGGAGAAAAAGATCTACGACAGACAAGTCTCCAAACAGGGCATGTCGGGTAAGGGATTCCTTAATCTGAACAAGAAGTATTTGTACTTACAGTAGCCAGACACTTGTCTGAAGTTCTCTTGAGCCCTTATAAAAGCTCTGATCATAGTTAGACCCCAATCATACAAGCCTAGAGACCAAGCAGTAACCATATGGCAAGCACTGGTTGCAAGAAAAAAATGTGTATTCCTCAACTGGTTGGAGAGTGCTTGCTGGCAGTTGCTGTGGAATTGATTGTGTAAGGTCCAGTCACACAGCCCTAGAGATGGGCCAGTGACCCTCTGGTAGCCACCGGTCACTAGGAAAAAGTGTGTATTCTGTGAGTGGTTCCAGGAGGGTGCTAGTAGCTGCTGCCATGACATTGTCTGCAAAGAGGTTGGTAAACCAGCAGACTCCTCACGATTTTTTGCTAGTAGGTTGCCATGGTCGCCAGTAGTTTGAACGATGGCGACTTGTCTCCAAACACTTGCAAGCTTCACACCACACAGTAGTGAAATTGTGAAAAGTGCGATGCAAACCGTAATTTAAACTGCTCCTTTTGATTGCAGTGGTAAAGTAAAATGTTAACTTTGAAATGAAACATTCTGTTTTCGGTCTCACTTTTTCAAATTTTAGTGCATCTTAGAGAGTAAATGGCATGTGTTTACAAAAAGGTCAGCATCTTCTGTGCAAACAGGCAATCTGCTAGTAACAAAAGCAATCACAAGGAGGTTTTTAGTGCAGCACTGTCTTTGTGACCGATTTCAGTGGGTTACCATGGAGCTGCCAACTGGTTTCTAGTCCTGTGTGAATGAGACCTTAAGCATTACTAATATCTACTTGAATTTCTTAAACCCTAAAATCTTCTTTCTATGTATTTAAAGACCGTGTTGTTGATGACCTGAACCCCGTGCTGAACTTTACTCGTAAGGAGGTGGAGTCGCTGCTGCACTTTGTAGAGGAGGAGCCTGAAGCTGAGAAAATCCTGCTAGAATCCCTGGGAGAATATGAGACAGTGATAGTTCAAGCTTGTCAATTTTATCCGCACCTCATTACCAAGGTACTATTGCAATAAAGCATAAGCCACAGACTCAGAACAATCATGTATTTAAAGGCACTGTGAGAGTTTAGTTAGTGGAATGTCATATATTTTAAGATAACCACCAAATTTTAAGAATATAAAAAAAGCAGTGTTTCATTCCTGTATTCTTATTAGCTGACTCTTGCTGCAACAATAGCTTTCCAACAAAAATCAGTTACCAGCCAAACCTAGATAATTTTAAGTCTGACGTTAGGGAAGTTTGGTCTGGTTAGAGCCTCACCGGTCCGCCTACTAAGATACAGCCAAATTACCACAGACCAACCACGCCTCAAAGTCTTACCTTTATTGGTGTGAATAAGTAAGCATGAGAGGAATAGAAAAGAAGAAAAAAAAACATCTACCCATACATTTTCTTAACTCCTTATCTAGTTCAGGGTCACGTGAGGACTGAAGCCTATCCCAGCTGTCATAGGGCAAGAGGTGTGTCGTAGCCTGGACCAATGATCACTTTATCACAGGGCGAACACAAGACAAGACAGACAACCATTCATGATTACAATCATGATTTAACTTAATAATTCTTTGGACTGTGAAAGGAAACAGTGCAAATGTTTTGTGAGTTCTATTTGACTGTTGAGCAGCTCTGGCACATGAGAGAGCAATCTGCCTCTTCCAATGACATGCAGCATTCCTGACATTTGATTCAATTTTCCCTATTTCGATGTGTTTCTACAGCCACCTTTCCACCACGAGTCTCTGCTGGTGGACCGGAAGGAGTCAAAACTGACCAAAGCAGAGAAGAGAGCTGCTAAAAAGAGCTATGAGGATGAGAAACGAGCCTCTGTACCATATTCTCGTCCATCATATGCCCCCTATTACCCAACCAGTGATTATACACTCACAAACATACCAGCATTTAACCAACGTGGATGGTGAGTGCCAGTCTAAAGTGTTATGTCTTGCATTCATTTCAGTTAAATGTTTATTTCTGATATTCTGAAGTTGAATTCATTACAGTGTACACTTTTGCTGTCTTACATTAGGTATTACAGTATGATATAATCCATAAATCACTCCAGGTCCAGTATTTAATTCCAAAAATAACAATTCCTTTAAGAGTCTGGAAAAACTAGTAGCCTTGATTGCTAAAAAAATAAATAAAAATTCTACCTGTATTTGATTGTTTGTTCTAATGGATTTCCAAACCAATTGAGACTACCACTAGAATGTGTGTCTGTGTTCGTCTTATAAGTTCGGCCCTCATATTTCTAGGCGTCCCATGACAAGGCCAGATGACAAGCCTGTGGCAAGTGTCAGGCCAATTCAATCAACACCAATACCCATGATGCCTCGCCAGGTAGGAATGGGCATGGTTGGTTCCGGCTCCCCTGGCAGTCTCCCTGTCAACTTCCTGCAGAAAGCCGGCGTTTATGTGCAGAGGATTGTCACTACAACAGGTATCGTAATATTTTTGAAACTGTAAATTACCGAAATGAGTTAATTACCCACTTCATATTATATTTTTATTTACTTTAGCGATTTTAATTTGTTAAAAGAAGAAAAGTTGATTTGAGGAATAATGAGCCATTTGTTTGGATTAACAGATATAGTAATCCCAGGAGCCAACAGCTCGACAGATGTTCAAGCTCGAATTGGTGCGGGAGAGAGCATTCATGTTATCAGAGGATCCAAAGGTTAGTTCAATGCCATGTTAAAAACTACCTGCATTTGTTTCAAACATTCATTTCACACATTCATTTCAACTACTTTCATCACTTACTCTTTTCTGCAAAGCAGGTACCTACATCAGAACAAACGATGGAAGAATATTTGCCATTCGATCTGGAAAGATCAGTCGACCCATAGCCGGGGGTTCTGCTGCTTCAAGAGGTGCGGATCCATACTTTTCTCTTTGTCCAACACAGATCACCCCCAAATCAAATGTACATATTTTTCTTCTTGCCTGTAGTGCTGTTTATCCATCTAAGTCATTTTGGTACAATGGGAAGAATATGTAGGAACTATTTTCTCTTTTTCTATTTACACACATTGACTGTGTCCATCTGTGGGAGGAAGTGTACGGTGACCCATCATGAGAGTTTGTGACAGTGTTACAGGATGTTTGTGGCATCCCCCTCAGCTGAGCTGTAATGTTTGCTAGCCTCTTCTTTTTTTTTCTTTTGTTTGGCAGATTTAGACAGTAGAAAGAAAAATAGCTCCTACTGCTCACAACAAGGTTTGTGGATTTTCCATCCATTCATCCATTTTCTTATGGTTATCTGGGGGCTTGGTCATGGGGGCAGCAACCTAGGTAGAGAAACCCAGACCTCCCTCTCGTTAACCTCCTCCTCCAGCTTATCTGGGGGAACACTGAGGCATTCCCAGGCCAGTTAAGAGCTATAATCTCTCCAGTGTGTCCTGGGTTTACCCCCGGACATCCTCCCAGTAGAACATGCCTGGAACACCTCACCCAAAAGGCACCCAGGAGGCATCCTGATCAGAAGCTCGAACCACCTCAACTGGCTCCTTTCCATGTGGAGGAGCAGCAGCTCTACTCTGAGCCTCTCTATAATGACTGCACTCTTCACCCTATCACTAAGGGAGAGGCCAGTCATCCTTCAGAGAGCTCATTTCCACTACTTTAACCATTCTCTAATTCTTTCGATCACTGCCCAAAGCGCATGACCATAGGTGAGGGTAGGGACGTAAAGTGACTGCTTGGCTTTTATGCTCGGCTCTCTTTTCACCACAACAGACTAGTGAAGCGTCTGCATCACTACAGCCGCATCCTCAATCCATCTGTCAATCTCTTCTCCCCTCACTCGTGAACAATACCCCGAGATACTTAAACTCCTCCACTTGGGGCAGCGACTTGTCCCTGACCCAAAGGGGTTACTTCATCCTTTTCTGGCTGAGGGCCATGGCTTCAGACTTGGAGGTGCTAATTCTCATACCTGTTGCTTCACACTCGGCTGCGGACCACTCCAGTGCAAGTTGGAGGCCACTATCTGATTAAGCCAACGGAACCACATTATTGGCAAAAAGCAAAAACGAAATTCTAAGGCCACCAAGGTGCAAGCCTTATGTCGCTTGGCTAGGCCTTGAAATTCTGTATATTTAAAATAAAAATGGACTGTGAATATTTTTTAATAACCCAGTAATAATTTCTAGAAAGAAACACTGATGCAAAGTTTTTTTGTTTTTTTTTTAATCCTTAGAGCATCGCGTTTCATCTTGTTTCACTTTATTTAAGAGAAGATAGACAACCTGGGGAACTCATAAGAAAACAATGTAGACTGATATAGAACACTATTGGGGGGGGGTCTATTTGATTTGATGGTGAATCATCCCTTTAATCAATGATTACAATTGTGTGTTATGTTAAGTGTTTTTAACAATATTTTTAACTTTTAGCTTTGCCAGGATTGAGCTTTCAAAATTAAATTCCTCAAAGGCAGGAACTTTGTAAAATGTCTGCATCTCCATCTTCTCCATAGACACCCAGGGTTCAGGGATCCGTCCAGTCAGTAATGGCTGTTCTTCCCCTGTGGATCAAAACCAGCACTCCCCCAATGGTGAACAGCGGCCCTCCTCTCCCTTAGGCACCGAGATTCTCAGAGAGCTCAGCCGCTACACTTCATCCACAGGTGATGCTGCTGCTGCTGCATCTGGAATGGGGAATGATTTGGCGTCACCGTCAGACATGCCATCTGTGCCAACAGGAGATGGAGGCACCTCACAAAACTATCAGGCCCGTGATCTCAGTAGGCAACTCAATGATGAGCTCCTGAGATCATCTTTAGAGATGCAAGGCACCAAACGCAAGAGTACTGAAAACCAAGGCAACACACAAATGGGAAGCAAACGTACTTCTGCTGCATCTCATTTCCCTGGACTGTCTATGGGCTCTGGTGGGCTTAGTTTTCCTCCAGTGGGTCTGAACTCTTCCTCCATACTTGGAAACCTTGGTCACATTAGTCACCCGCTTCTAATGGCTGGTAGTGGTGGATCATCATTCCTACAAACACCAGGACAAACACTGACTGACCTACAAACCATATTTCCCTCTGCAGGCCCAGACCTACTGAGACATCCTGCCACAGGGAATGGGCACCTTCCCACCCCCTCCTCATCCTCTCTGTCCACTGTTTTCTCCTCCGCCTCTACCACCATTCCTATGTCATCTACGCCCTCAGCAGCAACTTCTTCCTCCCTATCATCAGGTTCTCTGCCTCCATACTTGATGAACCCCAACATGGCTGGCCTGCTTTCATCAAGTTTCCCCCTCAGCTACAGTCAGCCATTGCTCTCTGAGCCGAGGATGTTCCCCACCTCTCTCCTCTCAGGGTCAGGCGGATTTTCTGCACCCAACTCCAGCTCGGCGACATCCAGCTTCCTGTCCCACTTCAACAATCCCACTTCCAGCCTGTTGGGGGCAGCTCTGACCCAACCAGACAGACAGAGTACAGAGAACGGTGGTGACAGTTCAGATGATGACGTTATAGAGGTGACAGGACAGTAGGGTCTCAGAAAGGCCTGGCAAGGCAGTTTCTCACACACACACACACACGCATACACACCTGTTTAACCTAAAGTGCATTAGGAATGGGAATATTTAAATCTTTTATGTAACTAAATCAACTACGGTAAATAAATAAACCTGAAAATGTGCATTATTTTCTGAATTTGTTCTCAGAATGTAAAATGATTAAAGAGGAAAAAACAATTTGATAAAATTAAAATGGATAAACACAGAAAACATCTAAAGTATTTGTTATTCCTCAACCTCATAAATATAATTAATTAACTGGTTTTGACCTTTTTTGACAGTGCAGCATTTCTGCAGTTAAACACTTGATACTGTCGTAGTCCTTCAATCATCAGTGAAACACATCTAAATTCCCATTTCTAATGATGTCATTAAACGTCTCTTACAGCAACTGTCACAATGAACACATTAATGGCTTCACACAGTCAAGAGTAACAAAATCCTCATGCTGACTGTCCCAGAATTGTTGAGCTGGAGCAGCAGAGCAATGGGAACAGACCTTTGTCATACGGGGACCAGCTGAATCTTTCATGGGCGACAAACAGCCGCCTCTGCTGCGTTTTGAAGCGGGGCCGCGTGTGCAGTTTTCTTTCCTCTGACTTTAGGTGGATACGATTTGAAACATTTTTTCATGGCCAGTTTCTTATAAATCAAAGTGTAACAAAACTGGAACGCTACATGCCACAATAATGAGTAACTCGGTAGCTAACAGGGGTTTATGAAAATCCACAGAGGTAATCCTTAAAGGCTCACCTTTAACAACAGGAATTTTAGGCTGTCAGAGCATATTTTAGTCTTTAGCAGTTTGATAGACATTGTAGCTCCCCTGTTAAAAAGATATGTGTGATACTATAATTGAACATGTTGATACTTTGTAAATAAACAGTCATTATCATTGTTTATATTGCAAGTCAATACTGTGCAGTGTGTAGATTATGGTCGTAAGGAGATGGTTTATTATTACAGTGACCATCATCATGATAAACCCATTTTTTTCTGTTAAACTTTGTATATTTTTTCCCCCCTTAAACCTAAAATGAATGTACTTTCATGTTAGCCTTTGATAACACAGGGGCAGGGACATGGATTTGGACTGTGTTCTTTCATTTTTAGCCTTAAATAAACACGAAGGGGTCTTCAGTCTTAGCATTTATCTTACTTTTTACAAATCTGTCAGAAGAGCTACTGAGGCAAACTCAAAACACAAGTTTAAGGTAGATTTTGATTGAAAGCCAAAAGGAGCTCAAAGCAGGGTTTGATGTTATTCACAGAAACTTGTCATTTCTCCTTTGTTGCAGTTCTCACTGATACTGATATGTCCCCACCATTTTGTTGATCTGAAGACTCAGTGAACCTGCACTCAACATGTAGTCTAGTTGCGGTAACCTGATTAGGTATTTTCTTTCTGAGAATAAATATTACCTAAAACCATAGAGACCATTGCATTCATGCAGCCTGAGGGCATCAAAATGTCACCAATGTAGCCACCAACCATCAAACTAGATATCTACCCTTTTGGTACAACCGCCTGTGACTGTGTCAGAACTGGGTCAGGTGATATGGTGGCCTTACAAAACTGACAGTGCCATAATGTGGTAGCTTTTCACCTCAGTGCAGTGCAGTGTAAGTAGCTTCTGTCAGTAGTGTCAGTGTAGATATGCGGTGCTGTAGGGAGTGTGGGTCTTCACTGTTCTCCGTAGCCCTGTGTTTCTGTGTTATCACAACACCTTGAGCTAATTAGTTTTAGGAAAGTCACTTTCCTCTGTTTGTAAACTAGGCTAGATGCAGTGCTTATTAGCCTTTAGAGACACTGGATAACCTGAGACAATGGATCATTCCCTGTTGCATTGCGTTACTCGTATGTGTTTTATTGTGGGGACCGTTTCTCCCCAGTTTGAGTACTGTTCACTTTTATTTGCTACTGGATCCTTCTGTCAGTTTGGGTGCTTCGTTACAATCGAGGTTTTCTTTCCCTCCGGTTTTCCTTCGACACATCTTGGGAACTTGTGATTTGGTTTGTTTCCAATTTGAAAGTGGAGCGAGCACTTTGTAAAAGGATCATATCTGCTTGTGAACTGTACAACATACAAAATAATGGCCCCGTGTCTGTGTTCGGTCTTCTCGATCAGTTGGAAAAACTTTACATCTTTTATGTTTCTCTGGAATATTTCAAATTTTTTTATTAACTTTTTATTGGTGTTCACTTACCTGGCGGTCAAGTCCCTCTTTACACCCTAAATATCTGAAATGTATTTATTTATGATGGAAAATGTTGTTTTTGTAATTACATTTTTTTAACTTTTTCTTTGTTCAATTTGTCCCATTAATGGCTGATCCAGTAAGAATTTCATACATGCAGCCTAAACCGAAGCAAAATATGACTGTGTTATCAATGTTATTTTAACAATAAAACACTCTACTATTGCAGTGTCAATCATATACAAATACATTTATTATATTAAATGGCACGATGTATCCAAAATGTAGTTATGCAAATAATCAGAACAGGAAGGATCATCAATAACCTGAGAGAAGTTCAACATGAGGTCAACATACAGTACATTCGGGGCTGGAGCCAGGGATTTTTTTCTTCACCCTAACCTAAACCTTCCAAAAAAAAAAACTTATTCATTTTAAGTCATCCACCAAGTGTGTTTTCAGTTCTGTTTAATCTGCTTGACTGAGAAAAAATGAATTCTAATAACCTTAATGGAGTGGTTGCGCATGGTTAAAGGAAGATCCCATATTTCTGTGTAGATCTGGATTTTTTCCCCCAATGAAATTCGAAGGTAGGGGTTTAGCCTCAGCAGAGGAAATGCTGCTGGATGTCAGATGGCACTTAAGTTACATCTAAAGTAACAATTAGCAGCTTTAATCGGAGCCCGACCGATTGATTGGCGGGTCAATATTTTCGTCCTATATTAGTTATTTGCTGAACTATAAAGAAATGAATGGAAGCGACCCCCTTGAACCATATTCTGAGTGTTGACATTGCATTGTTTGTCCACCAGAGGGCCCTCTAACATCCCTGTTATCAATAAACGTGTTCGGATCGCAACCAGCTCTTCCAAGCAGGGCGTAAACGAGTAAATAAATAGCCACACAAAACACATTTTATATATATATATATATATATATATATGCTGATATTGAATTTTTAAATCACCAATATTCCACTTCTGAAAATTGAATATGCTCACAATGACACTGCCAGCGTGCTTTTGTTTTGCAGGTACGACATCCATGTTTTTTTTAAACCATGCCAACATTTTCTAATTAGCACAAAGACCTCAGGCCTGTGAGAACCTCATTATTTAGGTAGAGTTAATTAGTTGGTCAGAAACTAATCAAACAAGCCAGACATACAAAGTATCTTCGTTAGTGTTTAATACGTTATTAAGATACACAAATTAGAGCCCAACTGATACATGATTTTAAAGAATGTTGACACCAATAGTTGGTGATGTAAATATCCGATATATCATCGGGCAGTATTTTTTTTCTTTCGCACACCTGAAACACATAGATTTTCCAAACATTTATGTGTAATTATTTATTTACTCGTTTATGTTTTGCCAACTCTGGATTCGGATCAGCTGGTCGTTTCTAGTTTCTGAAATACAGGTGTTGGAAACAGGGAAGCTACAGACTGTCCTCTGGTGGGAAAATTATGCAATGTCAACACACACACACACACAAAGCCTGTTTCTCAGCTGTTGTGAACGCTGATCAATAGTTCGGCAAATAGCTAATGTCGATAAAATTGGCCTCCAACCCAAATTCCCAGAAAAAAAACGATCCATAAGACATGAGCTCAGTGTCTACAGGCAGCTCCAGCTCTGTGCGCACTGAAAGATTTCTTTACCCACATGTGGCACCATTTCTTTTTGGAATCACAAAACCATCAGAGGAGGCACATAGTGCAGAAATCAGCTCCTTTTGACCCTTCATGTAAATCAATCTGAAAGCATCTCTGAGGCGAGCTTTTCCATCATCTCATCAGGACTGGAACCGTTTTTTAGCCATGTAAGACCTGGAGACTTGGCTCATTATGACGAAGGCACCGAGCGCAGGGCAGAGCGCTGACAGGTACCAGGTGTATTCTCTGACAGATGCAGTGAACCACACAGAGCAGAGGCCCAGCAGCAGGCTGGCACTGCCAAGCAGGTAGGTGATGAGTCCAGACGCTGCGTGGTAGCGCTTGAGTTTGGCAAGGGACCAGCCTTTGGCGAGAGACGGATAACTGAGGGGCATCGCTGCCAAGGACTGCGCGACCACCACACACACTGTGAGCAGGCCCAGCAGACCGTGCCACGAGGTGAAGTGGGGTTTATCAATCAGGTGTTTGTTATAAAAGATAGCAGCAAAGCCCAGGACTGCACAGGACACACAGAGGCCCTGCAGGAGCCGGTGAATCCCGCCTTTGGTGCTGTGTGAAAGACCTTTTATAGGAGAGCCCTCGGGTGAGAAGAGGAGTATGGCTTCTGTCATGAAGAAGGAGAACTGGAGGGAAAAGACATGAACTGAATTTACTGTCGGGTTTGTTCCAATACCAGTGAAAGAATCTTATATTTTGAGCTTAAACTTACAGCTAGTGTCATGAAGAAAGGATGCCAAGAAAACCAACCTAAAAGAAAAGAAAACAGGGAATCAAATTAAATGCTATGCAAGGAGCATGCGCCGGTGTGGAAGTCTGCGGGTACTGAAAGCACTCACTTGTCCCGAGTCGAGAGAGAAGTGCGATGAAGACCGTGAAGCCAAAGCAGAGCAAGTGGGTCAGCACTGCGGACGCCTTTCTGATAAAAGCATAGAGCCGAGGCTCTGATTCGGGCTCTTTCTTGTGAGCCATGTTTTTTTTTAATTCATTCAAATTTGGCCTCGCTGTTGGTTTAATCGGTGTAAAGCGGAAATGATGGTGGGTCAAAAAAGTCTGCGCGTTCCCGTCTTTTGCTACCCGGGCGCAAACACTCCAGTAGTTAACTATCACATAAGTGTACTTCCGTAAAACATTAACACATGTCTTATCGTGACGTCAAAATGCTCCGCTCTGTTGTTTTCCACCGGCAAGAAAACATTTCCGGTTAGGTTTTTCAAAATAAAGCATACTTAACTAAACATGCAAGGCAAGCGGTCCACGGACTACCGGAGGCTCTGAAATATGTCAGCTGATTTACCTGTGTTTGATGAAAGTCCCACATTATCAAATGACAATAGAATATTTTTCATTATTAAAAATTTTCTAATTATGTCAAAATTCACGTTCCGCTCCTTTTTCTTCTTCTTCTTTTGGCTTCTTCCTTAAGGGCTTGCCACAGTGGATCTTCTCCCTCTATTTCACCCAAACCATAGCACACTCTTCTGTCCCACCAACCCTCTGCATGTCTTCCTTCACTACATCCATGAATCCTCTCTGTGGTCTTTATATTTTCCTCCTGCCCAGCAGCTCCATATTCTGTATCATCTGTCCAGTGTATGAACTGTCTTTTCTCTGCACGATCTCAGCCTTGCCGCTCTAGATTTGTCTCCAAAGTGCTCAACCTGAGCTGTCCTTCTGATATACTAATTAATAATATTGTCCTGGTCGCTCCCAACCAAAATCTGCGCATGTTCAGCTCTGCCACCTCTATCTCAACATTATGTCTTTTGTTTGTGCCAACATCTTCAAACCACATATCAGAGCAGGTCGTGCTACCATCTTGTAAAGCTTCCCTTTTTCTCTTGCTGCTATCCTTCTGTCACAACTCACCCATGATACTCATGTTCTTCACCTCTCTTGTGCACCGTCCGTTGCTGGTTGATCCCAGGCATTTCAAATCATCCACCTTCACTACCTCTACTCCTTGCAGCTTCACTGTTACACCTGTCTCCTCATTCACATGCATGCATTCTGTCTCAAAGTTCACACAGAGCACGTTCCCAACAAACATTGTGATTGGCTGAATTAGCCTACTCTATCACAAACAGGGTGTTATGTATGCATATGGTGTTGCAAATGTATTCCTGGGATGCATGTCACATGGGGGGTGTTTAATGAATGAGTAGGAAATATAATCGCCTGGTCGCTGGTGTGGCGGCACAGCGAGTGGGTGAGTAGGCAGAGTGTGTTTTTTGTTGACCATTTTCTTTGTGCATGTCACTTGCCTTGTATGGGCTACCATGCAGTAGCTTGCTTGACACAGTGTGGATGGACTACTGAAACACGCAAATAAACAATCAATGGAGCAATGTTTGGAACTGGATCATCCGTTGATTAGTTCAAGAGCAAGTCAACAGTGCAGTACTCCCTACTTCAATTGTGTAGTGGCAAAAGGTGTGGCGTCACTACAGTGATTAAGAACATTCTACCACAGCAGGAAAAAAAACATTTTTAACCCTGGATGCTGGAAACGACCCGCTGATGGAGGAGCATATCCGCAAGAGATTTGGTAACAGAGAAAGTAATTAACAAGATGGGACATGATCTCTTCACTGGCCTGTGAGGAAATATTTTAGTTGACCAGTCTAAGATCTGAGCTTTGCCTGATACATCTGTAACAGTCTGTGCAATAACTCGGAAATGACTCAAATCTTCAAAAAAAAAACAAAACTCTGAAACTTTTATTCTGAAACCGGAATTCCCACAATTCTTCTCTGTTTACTCTAAAAAAGTTAACCAGCAGCTTCTGGCTGACGTGGACAAAGCATTGGCGCATTACCTATGCTCAGGGTCGCTTGAATACTTGCTCTTCGCAGGGGAGAGGTTTCCTTTCAGTGATTTCTGCCAGATTCGCTAAGACGTGGTTAAGGTTCTTGAAAAGGTGTATTTATCTCTAATTCAGTGGCTTTATATCTGTAGGCTGTTTGTAAGTTTGAGAACATTCTGCACAATAAATCTGGGTGCCAACAGATGCATCCCTCATGCTATTTATTGCACAGTGGACAGGAAAGTGTCCACTAAAGTGCCCAAAGCATTTGCTATATGTCAGAGTCATGCTACAAGTTCCACACCCAGCATTCGCTGGTCAGCTGTTCATTGGTTGTTGTTCTCCAATTACTCTTTAATAAGCTTGTGACTCTGCAGGGCTTCCACACACTGGGAGATACAACACTCTCATTCAGAGTATCTCTCTCCTGTCTGTTTCTCTCAGTGAACAGGGTGGTCTCTTCACTGTTGCATTTAAAAAAAATAAAGCTTCATAACAGGTAAGCATAAGCAAAAAAAAGAAAAAAGTTGCTTTTATTTTCAGATTGTTACATTATTTGTTCTTCATCAGGAGAGCCAGACGCAGCTGGTGGGTTACTATTTTGACCTGCACTAAACTTTGACCTTGTTACGTTCCCCTAAAAGCAGTAATCTTTGAAAGTGGAATATAAACAGCATAATGTAAGCAATCCAGTTTGTACTTACACATAATATTCATTTTTGTTATATTGCACTGCAGCCATGTGATTTGTCAAGTTACCGCAGACTAAGATTTTTCCTTCAAAACACAGGATCATCTTATAAAATATGATCCATTACCAGATGTAGTTGCAGACTAAAACAGAAGCAGTAATCTAGATAAATACACGTGGGGGGGGGGGTAATACTTAACAAAAACTAAAACAATGCATTAATTGTTTTGGAATTTCAACCGTTCTTTTCTCTACACAGTCCACTATTGAACAATTGACTGACAAGCAGTTTCATGGCCAAGTGAAATCCTGATCCTTCATTATTTCAGGGCAAATTAAGCAATTAAAAGATCTGGAGTCGATTTCAAGTTCTGAACTTGCATTTGGTAGTTTTTCACTGAAACTCTCAACGTGTGGTCCAGAGAGATGTTAGTGAAAGTGAGGGAGACCATCATCGGCCGAAAAACCAAAAAAGAAGCCAGAGCAGTGCCAAATTGAGGGTGGCCAAATCAGCAATCTGCTATGTTCTTTAAAAGAATGAATACACTGAGCAGCTCAGCAACACCAAACAGAAGACAAGAGCATGGTGACAGAATTCTTTCCATTGTTATGAAAAACGCCTTCACAAGGCGAGAACACTCTCGGGGAGGTAGATGTATTGTTGTCAATCTCTACAATCAAAAGACACCTTTGTGAATGTAAATACTGAGGATTTCAACAAGGTGCAAACTGCTGGTTTATAACTGCTGAAAAGTGTAATGGAAACTGTTAAGAACAACCAAAGAGCCATTCAAGTGATGACAGATTTTGTTTGTTTAAACTATAATTTTCTCCTCGCACTGAATATTTTAAACTCATTTGATGTTTTTAATCTCCGGTGGCTCGATCTTACAGAGCTGTGGACTTTTAACTGTGAAAGGTGACTTAACCCAATGCTGTTTTCTGCTCTGCAATCCCCACTAACTGCAGAGAAACTGCCTCATGCCCTATATCTCGATTTACTTGCAGCTTTAGCTGCCCCTGTGAGAAGCAGAAAACAAGCGTGTGGCACATGAATAAATCACATTATGGTGTTCTAACATGCATTTCTGGCTTGGGAGAATCTGCCGTATTGGAGCCTGAAGGGTTTTCCTTCTCGGAATGATTTCCAAGTGTCCACAAATCGAAAACATTCTGTTCATTTCAAACTAACATATCCACCATCTGAGAAAAAAAAAGATGTCCCACTGTTTTATTATTGTTGTAAAATTGATGAAAAAATGCATTCTATTGTTTAGATTTAGATTATCAAAGTAGGAAATTGTGGACTTAAAAAAAGATCAGCCTTTCTGATACAGGTGCTGAGCAGGATTTACCAAAACACTGGACTTTGTTGTCAAAGGAATTTCCCAAAGGAAATGCGTCATTCAGCAACAAGGCAGACATGGAAAAAAAATAACAGCTCTTAAGAGTTTATTTGCTTATTATTTATTTTAACTTCCTGCAAATGTCATTATAATAGTCATCAATGACAACTTCGTTTCCATTTACACCTCCATCACTGATGCGTGAGAACAGAGGGGATTCCTCTCAGTGTACTTTAATACGCACATGGGATTAGACGGTAATCCCACACCCACAATGTGCATGCGCAAACACAAGTGCGTGCGTCGGATGAAGGAGACAGTTCGCTGTTAATTCAACGAGAAGCTGCGTCCACTCTCCGGATTTCCCCGAGAATGAGTGTGGGTGATGAAGTGAGCGAGGTAAGGTCGTTTTTAGCACTTTGTCACAATATTGGAACATTCCGCTCGGGTGTAAGTGTCACTGGAGTTTGTCGTCCCGTTTCAGACCGCAGGATTAAACCGGAGCCGTCCCGTCACACGCAGAGCTGCATTAAGACAAACAAATGACCGATGGAATAATAAGCTGTCGTAAAGACTAAATCATACATGGCTTCAAATGGAAAATAAACCGATGAGACAAAAAAATAAAAAATAAAAATCCATGCTTGGTCACGATTACAAAGGGCTCTTGTTGCCCTGTGCGAATAATTGCACCGTGTGGTGACCCACTTGGCAGATAGAGTCCCGGGTATTCATATTCAGGGCACAAAGCAGCTCCACAGGGACACCAATTTACGGAGATCCAGATGAACCTGTGAACATTTACACTTATTCTTCCTGGTGACACTTGACTTTACAGCAGAGGATTATCAAGTTCTGCAGCTCAGAGAACAAGACGGACATACAGGGTTCACATGCTGTCTGTCACAGCTGGAGGAGGCATTCAGGCTTTTTAAAGTATCAAGTACCAAAACAAATGCTTACTATTCCCTACTTTTAGTGTCTCGAATATGCAGTTTTGTTTCAGGGTCACGCAGATAAACAACACAAGTTGTCCCGGGATTGCACAGGATTATACTCATCATGTCAACCCACATTTTACTATTATCATATCTTGGCATCAAATAACAAAGACTAATCTTTTGTTTTTTCATATGTGAAATTAATACAGTGCAGATGTTGAACATATGTTTTTATTTTCTTCATACCCATGCGTGCATTTGTGTATTGTACATAAACAGAATAGTTTTTACCTGTCTTGCAGCTCCTCTGGACTCAGGGATCTATCATCACAGTGGACTGAATGAAAACAACCCTGTTTTTTTGTTCTTTTTTTTTTGCCACAAACTCTATACATTTGCAAAACATGTTGAGGTGCATATATTTTTGTTTTGGAAGCCAGCATGCACCCATACTAGCTCATGGACATCAAGTGCATGGTTGACATGGTAGCATCTGCATCTCTGTGTCGAGGTCAGGATGTCTAAATGTGAGCTGATTGAGCTGCAGGACCTCAGCGTAAATGATCCCATCGAGCTGGCCGCTCCGGCCGTCCATGTAGCCTCGCCAGCTGAAAACCAGGGTCAGCCCGGCCGCTACCATGTCGTCCGTTTAGTTGGAGACAACGTCAGCATCGAGGCACCCGGCCATCACACAAGTGAGACTGGTGTGGGTCATGATTTCCAGCCCTACGGTCATGCACATCTCACCTGGTGTGACCTATGCGGAGAATTCATCTGGGGGCTTTATAAGCAGAGTTTACGCTGCACCAGTAAGTACTTCCACAAAAAGATTTAACATTCTTCAGAGATTTTGGTCCATGTTGATATGACAGCATCACACAGTTGCTGCAGATCTGTTGGCTGCACATCCATGATCCAAATTTCCCATTCCATCACATCTGAAAGGCGCTCTATTGGATTGAAATCTGGTGACTGTGGAGGACATTTGAGTGCAGTGAACTCATTGTCATGTGATCATCAGTTTGAGATGATCGGAGCTTTGTGACATGCTTTCTTATCCTGCCTAAATGCAGAGAGGAGCTACCATGTGACTGGCAAATTTTCAGCTATTTCTTTAAAAGTTAAAGAAATAGCTGAAAATACAGTGAAACTAAAGCCAGTCCATCACAGGGCTAGCACAAGAATCAGACAGCTCATATCCACACATACGTCCAATTTAAGTTTAGAATCACCAGTGAATCTATTATTCATGTCTTCAGACTGTTGAAAGAAGCCAGAGCACAAGACAGAAACTCCTGCAGGACCGGGAAGAACATGTAAACTCCATACAGAAAGAGCTCAGCCATCCATGAGGTTCAAACCCAGAACCTGTGGTGTGCTCTTCTCTTTCTACATCACAGGATGTACAGCGTGTAGGATTCTCGTGTTGGTTTTTTTGCTTCATGAGAAATTTTATGACGCAGTTTGTCCTAATCTGAAGGATTTGTTTGCTAAAGATAGAGCCTGGGCACATTTTTTTCTCTTCTGTATCCCTTGACTTTTTACCTTTATGCTGCAGTACTTTATGCAGCAATTAGACACAACTAGAAAGTGAAAACATTACAGACTAGGATCAACACCAGAGGACGCTACACCGCAACTGCGCACAAATGTCATCCTTTAATGATTACTGTCTCTCTCTTTCTCACTCTTGTAGACTGCAATTACACTTGTCACTACCGGTGCCGACCATCCATCCAGCTAGACTGCAGGACACATGGAAGTTTGTTAACAGAGCATGCCGATTTCTCTGATGACTCCATTGAGACAGACACAAATGTGGTAAAAAAAGAAAGAAAGAAAAAAAGAAAGAAAGAAAGAAAGAAACCCCACTATAATACTAGACTATATTTGTAGAGAGAAGTTTCATTGGTATTTA